>AP028435.1:19854328-19909500 GCA_036509395.1 Antheraea yamamai | reverse complement strand
GCGTAATAAAAATAATTATATTGTAAAAACTATGTCAAGCCAAGCTACTACGTTTCATTATGAAATAATTAGTTTAACATATTCAGCATAACTCAGTCCTTAGAGGCAGCGGCTATCTTTGACTAACCTCATATATACTATACTAGTTTCACATTCCTCCTTGAACACGTTATTGACCAGAGGGTTTTGATCGTTTATCCTTTATGGTACGTGAATAACCATTCAACCGTCACATTATTCATCAAATACTGTAGTTGTTAGCCGTAATAATATAGTTTGAGTGAAACATACCGTTTCCTGTTTAAAGGGTCGCTGCTTCTAAGTTATATTGGTAAAATATAATTTAGAGTATTCTACAAATTCGTATTAATATTACGGGTTGGTTTATTTTTCTTATTAGTACTTCGATTTATTTAATTTAAATATTTTTATAATTAACAGCTTAATTCACCGATTTCAGGATTATGAAGAGTTCCTCAGAAGTTCATTGTATAAGTTGAATGGACACTATGATGGATCTTGAAAATTTGTTCCTCAAAGGGATGAAAAACATGCTTAAAATGGGATGATTCATTACATGTTACTAATGGAATCAAATTGCTTTAATAACTAAGAAAACAATTTTTAATTGCCGTCATAAAATCATCAGGTATTATTGAGTAATAATATTCTTTCCCTTAACGAGCTATTGGAATTTTGGAATTTCACTTCCTTAGTATTCCTCCATCCACTCATTAGTGTACAATTATGCGAAAAATAACGTGGGACTGTAGAAAATGCGTTTAGCAATGCATACTGGTACAAGAATTGTTCCTAGCCAGTTTGCAGGAGTAGTGAGACTGGCCTTACGGTCTCTTGAGATTGAGTAAGTGGTGGTGGTCAAGTGGTTTAAACGGTGGAATGTCAATTCAATGTCCTTCGGTACGACTGTTTGATGTATCAACGATTTATATTTTTGGAATTCGCGTATATTTAGTAATTTTCATTGATAACGCTATCTAGCTGACGATGAATCTGTGAAATATTCTTGTAGTGCCATCGTATCTTGATATAAAACGGTGGATTTCTCAGACTTTAAAATTGCCAATACTTTATGACTTGGCATAGTAATAATGACCATATCTTTCTTTAAGAAGACGTTTATAGCCCTGCAATTGATCTCGTACAGGCTGATATGATGACAATGATACACAGTTCCAGGGCTATAATGGGCTCATTGATTATCTAATATTATGGTGACAGTAAGCTTGTTCGATATATCTTGGGTATTCTAAACAAAGTTATAACTACAGAAAAGATAAAAGTATTTTTTTTTCTGTTTGTGAACTGATTTTTTATTGTTTAATGGCTATTGACAAGCCTTAGTGTTATTAATAAAAAAATAAGAGGAACGGCTTTCTTTTCATACCATCGACGAGTCGACGCCTTTATTTATATTTATTCGTGATAATTCATGATTCTTAGGTGGTAGAGCCACGCTGAAGCTATTACTGATTTCAGCATGTATGGGTTGGCTCGTGCAGGGCACTACCGCCCGACCCACAGAAACAAAAAATCCACGTGAAGTAACAGTGCTTGCATTGTTGCATTTCGTTCGGTCAGTGAGAGCGCCGGAGGCCCGGCTCCACTCCCCCCTCCTCCCCTCTCACTCCCCCCAAACACAGGCTGGCAACGCACTTGCGGCTACCCTGGTGTTGCTAGTGTTTATGGACGGTGATGATCACTTAACATCAGGGTCCCCACCTTTTTGTTTGCCTCCTATTATATATAAAAAAACTAATCTCCAATTTTCGTATGCTCTGATAATACCACTCAATGATATTGAAACTTTAAAAAATAATGAATTATGGTCGAATATTGACCACTAGTCTTAATTACTACGCAATGGGATCAATATTAAATCTTACTTAATCTAATAATATTGTAAAGTTTCCTCCTAACTTCCCCAAAGATTTATATAACACTGTATACTTTGGTAATAATCCTTTACAGCGGTCGCGTCCGTAAGGCCCCGGGGCTAGTGAGACTCGGTTTAGCAGTTTAAATGATACTATCTACGTATGCTGAAGCACGATTTTATTTAGATACCTATTTAAAAAATTTTTCCTCATTTTTTTTTTTTTTTTTTTTTTTTTTTTTTTTTTTTTTTTTTTTTTTTTTTTTTTTTTTTTTTTTTTTTTTATTTTTTTATATTTTTTAAAAAAAAAAAACCTTTTTTTTTTTTTTCCCAATTTTTTTTTTTTTTTTTTTTTTTTTTAAAAATTTTTTTTTTTTTTTTTTTTAAAATAATTTATTTTTTTTTTTTTTTTTTTTTATTTTTTTTTTATTTTTATATTTTTTCGTTTTTTTTTTTCCCCTTCCCCCTTTTTTTTTTTTTTTTTTTTTTTTTTGATATTTTTTTTTTTTTTTTTTTTTTTTTAAATTTAAACAAATTTTTATTATTTTTTTTTTTTCCTTCTATCCTTTTTATAAAAATTTTTTATTTTCTTTATTTTAATTTTCAATTTTATTTTTTCTTTGTTTTAAAGAAAACCGATCCTCTTTTTAAAAAAACTTTATTTATTTTATTTTTTCTTTAAATTTTTTAAAAAAAAAAATTTAAAAAGATTTTTTTCTTCTATATCATAATAAATTTCCCCATAAAAAATTTAAAAAATATTTAATTACAATTTCCTTCTCTTTTATTATATATAGATGAATAAACGGATAGTACTATGTAACTTACATATATAATATGGTGTGTATAAAGAATACCAATGTGAATATCGCGAATATATCGCTTTGTAAAGAGTTATATCTATTACTCATAGTTATTAGTTAGATATAAGTATATTGGCAATTCGGGCATCGGGGACAAATCCATATAAGCTATACGAGTATGATGATGATTTACGCTTGATATGTTATTTTACTGTCGGCTAATTTACCATCCTATTCACATAACGTTTGGGTTTATTATAGGACAAAACATCTTTCTTCGAGGCAACGTCCAGATCTTAATTGTTTGGCAATAAATTTTCGAAATCAAATTATAAAAGCATTTTGACCAATAAATTCCCGTTTCAAATAGTAAGAGCATCAGCTCTTGATCAAATTATAAACGTTTTGCAACCGCTCCGGGCTACGCGAGGGTTCCGTATACTCTAATTAGAGAGAGAGGTCGACTTCCTGGAACCTCTTAGAGGCTTGCTATGAGAGTTTATGTATGTATACAAGAATGCGTCAGATCCGAATAAAAATCATTGTTAATTTATTTCTCATTCAGTACTTCAAGAATATTAATAATGAAAAAATGTAATTTTTAATTTGGTATATATTATAGTAAAATCCTTGTCAAGTTACTTCTATTGAGTTCAATCAAAAACCACTTTCTAGCACTTGGGTTCCCTACTACATTTACGGTTACCAGGATACTAATTATTATTATCTTATCTTATTATTTCGCGCTATTTATTTATATCTTATTCTCATAATCTCCATTTCTACTGGTCCGTTCTAGTCAGGATGTCTGTTACTTTTATTTTAGTTCTTAGTGATCTCGGTGATTTCTTGTTCGCTTAATTTTGTATACTTCTTTTACACTTAGTTGTGTAGATCTTTAGCAATATTGTATTTTGTTCCTTTTATATTTTTTAAATGCACGTATTTTGCATTTTGTAAAAGAAGAAAAAAATGCAGGTATTGGACATTTTTGTTCTAAAACGTACATCTCTACGTTTATGGTTTCTATTAATGATCAATGTTTTCTCTATTTGCTGCATATTCTTATACTTATTTATTAACAGTAATATCAATTTAAAAATATCCCCACAACTGGACAAAATCCCTAATAATTTACGTCCCATAGTATAAATAGTTAACTATGCACTTTTTTCATAGGAGGCCAACGAACAAGTGGTTCACCTGATGTTAAGTAATCACTGCCGTCCATAGACACTAGCAAAATCAGGAAGTCACAAATGAGTTGCCAGCCTGTGTTTGGGGGGAAGAGGGGGGAGTGGTGAGGGAAGAGAGGAAGGGGGTGAGGGGAAATGGACCTCCGGCACTTTCACTGACCGAACGAAACGCAACAATGCAAACGCTGTTACTTCACGTCAGTTTTCTGTGAGAGTAATAGCTTCAGCGTGGCTCTACCACCTAAAATATTTAATTTTGGTGTACTACTAGACACAGATAGACACTTATTCATATTTTCATACACACAGATATATACCTACCTTACGCTTAACGCGTACCGCAAGTTTTTCGCTACCTTTTTACAAAAAAAAATTCAAAAATCTCGTGCTACAGACGCCAGATGAATAAAGACCATAGCTCTGTCAAACGAGTCTCATGGTTACAAATGCACAGGCCGATAAAAAAATTAGATTCTATCGCAAGCAAGAGCTGAAGAGATGTTGCTAAAAAATCTCTGAGGAAGGCCTTCAATGCAACAACGCATTCATTTACAGGTTCTGTTTAATAGATTAACAATATATGCATGCATAAGATTATTTTAACTAACAAAAAGTTCACTGAAATTGCCGGCCTGTAAGTTTGAGGACCATCTAAAGCGGGTGTTAGTGTTAAAAGGCTATTACAAAGTAGATCAATATGTGAACGATGATGATGTATAGAATTGACTCCTCACTCTCCTCTCTCTGTGCATTCAGTGAAAGCGATTGTAACCTGTAATGTATTTTAAATATATATGTTAAAAAGGTAAACCCGAGTTTCTTGCCGTTTCTTTTCGATGACTGGGTTCGAACCGGTGGTAGTTTAGACGTTCATAAGCGCTTTCTTAGGTCCTAAATCGAATAAAGTAATTTTGATTTTGACATTAATAGTAGTTTATCTTTAAGAAACAGAATATGACAAATTAACACTCTCAGCTATTTGATCAGGAATAATTGAACGCTATATCTAGAATAAATACATTTGTTAAACTTCCTCATGGCATTGTTGTGCTTCCTTTAGCGGACAAGGATTTGTATCTAGTTGCCGTGAAATTGTTACGGGGTATAATTGGCTAGACATCTGTAAATTGGCAGATACGTAGAGTCGAGAGATGCATTAAGTTATGCTTCGTTGGTTCGGAAATATTGAACGTATGGTAGAATGGATATTAAGGAAGCATTTGCAATAGTTAATATAATTGAAACTGATATCTTATCTGTCTATACATATAATAAGAATGTAAATCTAACGTGTGTGTACTTTTTTCGTGAAAAAAATTGTTGCAGGTGTCTAGGAATAAGAAATAGAATACGTTTCAATCATTTTTAGAAATGTCTGTCTGTTTGTATGAACACGCATCACTGCTTAAGTCCTGTGTTAACAATAAAACCACTATTTTTTTACATTAGGTTCCACGCGGATGGAGTCGCGAGCACAGCTAGTTCATTAATAAAAGCATATATTAGAAGATTTATTATTGGGAAATAACCATTGTTTAATCGTTTTTATAAATCAGAAGAAATAAATAGATTTAAAATGATACTCTTTTTTTAAATAAATCTTTGATGTTGCATTTTTGACTTATTTTGAAAAAAATACTAACTTAACTCAAAAACGATTCACTTTTGCATAATGCATATGGGAGTTGAAATTATCTCAAATAGTCATTCCTATTCAACTTTTACATTATATCCATCAGATAAATAATTACACTTATCCTAATTTTATAAATATAATAAATAATAAATCGTCATTTAATGTTATTCAACTTTAAAAAAACTATGACTTGACAGGCACTGCACATTCAGCGATGTGGGTAAAGGGAGGCAAACAGTAGCGTGTGCATGCGGTAGGTGAGCGCAAAAAAAAGATAAGATTATTTACAAAGACTTTTTTAAAATTAGTACACAACACAGTACTTATCCCCCTTTGGTGATTTACCTATGCTGACATGTTAGATTATTCTACGTTGTTAAACAAAATATTTGGCATTAAGTTTAAAACGTGTATTTGTCAGACTTGACATTGGCGAAATTGCGTACATAGGCAGAGGCCATATCGAAAAAAAAACTTTTTTAGGCAAAGTATATTTTTGTTTTAATAAATGTTATACGTGGTTTCTTCTGTAAGTAGAAAATTTATTAATAAAGTCGATGCAGATGTTTTAAACGACGTTTTAAAATATTATATATGTTTTCTTTACTTCTTGTGATATCCTTACCAATTTGAAAATTGCGTATGTGAGTTACCGATCATCAGAAAATTTGGCATACAGATTGACAGAGGTACAGAAAAGGATATAAAGTACCTAATATCTAGATAAAAATCTACTGTTTCCGATAGATAGATTAAATATACATTAACACGAGAGAGGCCGCGAGCATAACGTAGTAAAGTAATATTTTCTCAGTCACCTATACGAATGTCCATTAGGGCACCGCGATAAGCCAATTATCGGTCCGCGAGTAACAGGCTTGGATCAAATTCAATTTTTCAGAACGTCGCTGAGCGTAATTTAAATTATTCTGACTAATTTCATGCTGCCCACGAGGTGTGGGGGATTTGAGGTAATTGAATTTTTCACTAGTGTAACGAAGTTACTGTGAGGCGGCTAGCGCTAATGTGAACAGATTTTATGTTATACCATAGACATTTTATGACGTACTTATAATTATATTTGTTAATATTCTATACATATAATAAGAATGTAAATATAACGTGTCTGTACTTTTAAGATTTTTATGAAAAAAAATTGTTTCAATTGTCTCGGTATAAATAATGAAATATATCTCAAATATTTTTAGAAATGTCTGTCTGTCTGTCTGTCTGTTTGTTTGTTTGTTTAAACACGTATCACTGCTAAAGTGCTGCGTACACAATTAAACATTTAGTCTTGGTTTTATTAAAATCGGTTCACTCTATCAAAAGTTATTGTAATTTTAATGACGACGCGACTAGTATTAGAGGAAAATAGATAAGTTAATGGACTTATATATTCAGATAATTTTATTAGTCACTGTTTTCTTACATTAGCTTCCACGCGGACGAAGTCGCAGGCGCAGCTAGTACTAAGTAATATTACAGATACGAAAGTTTGTTTGTTTCTTTCACGCCTCAAACTCACCTTCGTACTTATAATATATTTTTAAAGTATTTATAGGATTCAAGTTTCTGATTTTTATTAAATTATTTATAAATAATATATTAATTTAATTAAATTCTGATTTAAATTAACAATTTTTTGTCGTACTCTAAATATTATAACGTTTTTTTGGTATATGTATACTAAAGTTCCTTGTAGCTGCATGATTTTCCCTCGAAAATCTTCCCAAAATGTAACTTCTCCCGCGTTCTTCCCATGAGGCATCGTATTATTTGACTGGACGAATCGATAAAAGCAAAATGTTAGATATAATCAGACTCGCATCCAGGATAGCTTATGGGGGTATTTCTTTTTTATTTTCACTACTTTTTATTGATATATTGCAGAAATCTCTTGAACACTTACTTTACCTTCTGTAGAAGCGATATTGTTGAAATGTACAGGAGATGAAAAAAAGGAATGTAAGTGGTACAATAAACGGCAACTGCCAAGTTATTGTTATACGTTTGAGATTGCAATATCATGCTTCAAAGAATACTAATTTGTGTGGACTTTAAGTTGTTGAATGAAAGGAGAGAGCAATATTAAATGAAATTATTTTCATTTGGTCATTATACTATCGGTCATCATTTTCAACTTTGAATAATAATATATTATTCAAATATATGGAGTTTCAGTAAGGAAAAATAAAATATTTTTTCAATGTACCTTTACCCTACCGATACTGATAAATAAAATGCCTATATAAAACTACCTTCGTAGAAACGCATAATGATATCTAATTATATAGTACATCGAAAAGTCCTCTACCTGCCAATAGAAGTCTCGTGAAAATCGAAGATCAGTCCAGAAAACAACAAATGCTTAAATCCTATTTATATGTGTAGATTTTAGATCTGATTTTTATTTAAATCGTTATGGTATCTCTAAACTATCAAACAAAATATGAATGTTGATAACATTAAACCTAGACCAAATAAACGTAGGTTGAGATCATAAAATTTCAGCGAATATAAATAACATAAATTTATTTCGTCTACAAACGTTATCTATGGTCCCTTCAGTGAGTTATGTAAAGTCTGATAGGGTCACGCCCCCCGCTCGAGATCTCGGCTCCGGTCCAACGGCCTGTTCAGAGATAATAAAAAACTTGAAGGATACTATGCCCGTCCTATCGGAAAATAGAAGTGGATCTTTAGTTCTCCGAGTCGCCGGTAACAATGTAGTTGCACTGTCGCTGACACAAGTGCTTTGTAGTGGAAAATAATAAAGAGTTCTGTTACACTTTTGTTAAGTAAAGGTAACGTTGAACAGACCCGGGTGTAATTATAATGTGATTTTCTAAATTCTTACCTGTATATGATCTTTTCAATGAACGTATAATTGGAAATTGATATAAAGTAATTGTAAATATTTGTAAAACAATTGTAGATACATGTTTGTATATAAGCATGCCGGTCGAGTGGTTTGAGCAATGGAGTGTCAATTCGATTTCAATAGGTTAAAGCCCCGGTATGTATCAACGAATTAGCGTACATTTACTAATTTAAATTGGTAACTATCGGCTGACGGTGAGGAATATATCCTGAGGAAACCTGAACTTGAGAAATATTCTTATATGTGGGAAAATATAGAAATGAAAATTTCTTGGAGCTTGAAATCGCCAATACGCTTTGGACTGTCGTGGTTATTATGCCCATACCTTCCTTGGGGAAGAGAACTATGACAAGCTGATGTGACGATGATGATATTTTCCCTGTTTGTTTTTATTGCTTGTCTTACTTTATTTGCATACTAGATTTTGCTCGCGACTTCACTCGCCTTAGTGTAGATTTGAACTATCCCTCGAGGACAATACCTTTTTTCTAGAGGTCTCTATTTAATTTTTATATCCATGATAACGTATAAATGCAAAATTTCACGATAATCGGTTGACTAGTTAAGGCGTGAAAGCGTAACGGATGAACAAACTTACTTCGGACACCAGTATAATTTTGTAAAATTTGGATAACAATCACTACAGTTAGACAAATTACAAGTAATTCCATATAGAGCGAGACTTTTGCGTAGGAAGCACGATGCGGCTGAACTGCCTGATGTGGTACCTCACTGACATAGGTATTCATAGTTCGGTCCTACTTGCTAAAACTCAGTTCTTATCGGCTCCATTCCACAGCACTGGACCCGTCAACACTATCTATTACTTCGTTCTCGTTTACCGTAGTTACTAAGCTACACTCCGTATTGTAATTAATTGCTTGTAAATGTCGTAGCATCATATCAGAAATGATTGATAGTTCTAAATAGTTTTATAATATTAGTGTAGGTGAAATAATTTAACATATATTTATGGATATATACAGTTACTTATTTACATATACGAGTAAATGCAATAATTTTAGTCAATATTGACTTCTTATTCTTTCTACTCTTATCCAACCTAAGTAGGATCGGCACAACATATTTTTTTCCACTCTCCACTTGTCAGATGTCATATCAGTATTCACACCTTTTATACACATATCATTATTCACACAATCCATCCACCTTCATACTCAAAACTTTTCTAGTTACATGACGTTCATCTCTTCTCATAATATGTCCATACTATGCTAACCTATTACTCCTCAGCTTCTCTGTCACTGGTGCTATTTTCAAACTTCCTCTGACATACTTATTCTCTTTCGCCTCTCTGCCACATATAGTCTTTTCTCATTGGAAACTATTGTTTTATAATCCAATATATTATGCTATAGTAATTTTTAAGTTGAATGAAACTTTAAAAAAGTGGTATTGATATTTTTAACTAGTGTATTATTTAAATTACCAGGCAGTAATGCTAGCGGCTATTTCATAACTTCACTAGTAAAAATGTTTGTTCTCGACTGTACCATAAAGGGTCCAGGATGACACTGCGCGCCGTTGCGAAGTAAATCCGAACTCTGAATCCCTAGAGTGTTCACTCGAGTTTCAACGAACAGTATCGAACCCAACGACAAATGTAACGCGATGTCTCCACTATAACTTTGTAATATATCTCCGATTATTAATAGATATATAGGGAAAAAAACTCATAATTAATTTTGTACAAGACTGTACATTGAATTGGAAAGGCAATTACATGCGATTTTGATATGTAATTCGGTCTTGCATTTTTGTTAATAATCACACTATAATGACATATTGATTAAGGGTTAATTTATTCTTCAAATTAATTAAAATTATGAATCGATTTATAAGATTCAATTTCAGTGTGGCTTTGCAAAAACAAAAATATTTTGTAACCTCATTTAATTTATGAAATAGCTTATGCCCGCGACTTTTTCTATAAAAAACATTATATTCTTTCATAAGAAATATTTGTTTTAACTAGATCGTCTTTTATTTGAATAATGGTAATTTTGTCACTAGTATTTAACCACTATAGCCTTTTTAACCCCATAGACTGTCTAAAACCATAAGATTTTAAGCTTCATATAAACAAATTTAAACTTTATGATGCACTGTTCAATAGACTGAATGCGGCATAAGTTTTAAAAAATATCGTATGTATTACAAATTTGAACAATAACAAATGATGTAATGTAAAAGTATTATAATGGTTAAATAAATAAAAACACGCTTCGTCATTTTGAGATCTGAGTCTCAAAAAATCAGCCCAGGGGTAAACGATTTTAATTTACCTCACTTATATTTTTTTAATTACTGTTCAGCCCTCATGGGAAAGCGTAATGATATGTAGGTAAAAATCTTGTCAGAACAGTTACACGGATTATCATAAATAATGTTAATTAAAATAGACACGATAGAGATGGAAAAATTTTCTAAGTACGAAAATAAGTCCATTGGTGGTAGACTCAGCGAGCAATCGGCCTTTATCCAGCCCCGAATCTGGCCCCGGATTATATATTTTATCCGGAATCTGTTACCAATGTCCCTGCGTAATTGTGGATTACTTGTACTCGTGTTTTCATTTGTCCCGCATTCCGTTAAGTGGGAAACTTTTTATGTCCCTCCGTTTTCCCTCTGCGAGTTGGTTTTATTGAAGATTTGTGGAGATTTTCTACTGAATTTGTTAAGTGATAATTGTTTTCCTTTTTAATAGATCTTATTTTTTATTCTTGTTTTACACTTTATAAAGTAAGAAGCTGTTTTATTTTTAAAGTGTATTTTATTAAATCTAAAGCTATTTTCAACCTCTCGCTGAATTTGTTTGAAAGCTGACAGCTTATTATGTCTACAAGATAGTGAAATATATAAACACGATGGCTATTTTGCTTGAACAATACAAATATGTTTTTAGCTACTTATAAATCAATATTATTACCTTAAGATTTTTAAGGGAATGCTATAGTATACACAAATTTTAAAACAAGGCAAGTAACAGGGTACTAAGCCATGTTAATATTTAGCAAGAAGTGCAGAGTGGTTCCACTAGCGTCATTTTTTAAACTCGAATCACTGTCGACGCAGTTACATAAGCTTAAAAAAATGACATAAAATATGATATGTGTAGGAAGCAGACCGCGCGATTGTTTCGTACGTTTTTTTTTTCGAACTGACTACGCTATTAACCTGACAGGGTTTTACAGCTTCACCGGATTACTAAGGTGAGCGCTTAAGGCGCTCAGCCGATTTTATTTGGCAACCAGCGCAAGGGTGCACAGCGCACCTCGGCTTGGGCTGTTGCCTTGTTACGCAACATCGCCAATCTAACTATGCTAACTATTCATATATATATAGGAGTTAGTGAGATACACATGTGTATCAAGCATGTGTACCTCACGAAATTATATATATATATTTTGTATCTGACAACAAAGCTAAACTAAATTAACTCAAAAAAATAAAACCCTTCCATCATATGTGTACCTACTTGTGTGTGTCTGTACGTATGTAGAGGTGATCTGTGTTATGTTGCTAAGCTAGTAATCGGCATGCTGGGCCACGCGGTATTGTAAATCGTATTTATAGATATTTATAGTTTGTCGCACTTCGCTCCACACGGTATATCCACGCTATTACTTTCTTCTCAAATAACGTACTTTTTGACCTTCCCCTTGTATGATTTCTATGCTGCTAGCACTCATAGCATTATATTAAAAAGCCATAACGCGTCTATTTTCACACAATATTTCTGTAATCGTTTGTCATATAGTAGATTCATAAAATACAATTTAGCAATAGTATAATTGCTTTACGGTCGTTTAAACTATAGCTTGATATTTATTTTGGTATAATCAATCGGCTACTAAAACACATACTTGGATATCTAACGAACATTGTTCAAAATCGCAACGGTACTAAAAATGTTTGATTTCATACGTAGATACCCGAGCTAACGTAGCTCTTATTTATTTTGTCTTAGTTATACTGACAAATATTTATACAAGTTCGCGTAAGATGAACAGTGCCGGGGTGGCGGCCGCAAAGCCGGTAAGTAACTTAGTTTAACTAAACAGAATTATTAACTGGAGTGTTTGCAGCGGTTAAGGAACACGTTTCGTGTAGAACCGAGGATGAAGGAACGTCCACGGTCTTATATTTTATAGAACTAGTGGATATCCTCATCTAGACTATGTCTGTGACATAAATAAAAAAAAAGTGTGTGTGTACTTATGTACACGCGTTAGAAGTTATACTTCTTTGGCGTAACAAGATAACAATCTGTTCAAAAATTTTATCTTTCGCCTTAATCTACGTTTGTAGAAAAAAACGACACTAACAATAGAAAAAAAGGTATTTAATACATTGAAAGTTTTAATACAAAGAAATACGAACAAGAAATACAAAGAAACAAAATGTTGACTATAGCTAACTTCAGGTGAGCGGTTAAGCAGACAGCTTCATACTGTTAATTTTGTGTCACAGATGCGCGCGCATCTTAAAATTTCACTCTCATCATTTTTTCATAACGCGCCTAAGGAAGTATAACTTCAATAACAAATACCATTAAAATTTTAAACGAAATATTTGTGAAGATAAATGGCTGATTCTTAGTGATTCACACAAAACTACTGAACGAATTTTAATAAAACCTTACAGAAGTATAAGTTATAAATAAGAATAATATAAACATATTTTTAACTGGCTGACCCGTGCAACTTCGTCTCCACCAAATCGGTTATTACAGGTTTCAGTTGTATTTTTAAACGCAAATAATCTTAAAAAACCTAAAACCCGATTGCAGTGACTTCTAGCATTTCCAATTGTAAATCCAAACTATCCAGGGACTCACTCAAATATATACCCAGTTGGTATGTGAGATTTTTTTTAAATAAGCCTAGAACCTGTTTGCAGCAATACCTAAAGTGTCCAATGAAGATCAAAACTAACTTACATATATTGCCAATAAATGTCTTCCTAGTACCCTTTGTAACTTCATCACTTAACATACTGTAAAAATTAAACATTATCTACATTAATTTTCCATTTTGTTTTAGTTGTTTGTTTTATATGAATTTGTAAAGAATACGTGAAATCTGCATTCAATCTTAATTTTGTCAAATTTATTTTACTTTTGACATATAAACCACCTTTTTCACTGAGATACTGAACTTGGGATAATATACCTTTCTAACAGTGAATTTTTGAAATGGGATCTGTAGTACCAAGCATTCCTCGAAAACAAAACTGTACCTCTCTTTTTAATATTAGCATAAATACAACATAGTATGGTAACTGCAAACACCTTAACTGATTATTTTAATCGTAGATTCACAAACCTGAACCCAACTACTTCAAAACTCAACAATATTTAGAAAACTAATTTTATCAAATATCGAAACAACATACGTACTGATAGAACTCTAATTGAGATTCATCTTCTACAATGCAATGTAACTATTATCTAGGTTTATGTTTTAGGAAAAAATCTTATCACCTTTGTTTAGCAAACATTTTTTATACAATAAAATAAATGTTACAACATATAATTGTTACAGTTTTATTATAGTATAGATAGAAAGATAACCAAAACATAATTTCAGATTTGAAGTACTTGTAAAAAATCCGGTCATTTGAAAGCTGTCACGGTTTACGCAATATAAAGTATAAAGATACAATCAATATCGTATCAAAATTTGTAAAGATACAAATCCAAATGAATGAATTTCTGACTGACTTCGCTATTGATCTAGCGAGGTCTTAACAGCTTCACCGGGCTACAGGTAGTAGTTGACAATTGTACGGCATTTGACCATAATTAATTTATGAAGTTATACTTTTATTGGCCCGTTTGGGAAAAAGATAAGTGTAAATTTCTACGATGCGCGCGAATACCGACATATATAAGCGACACCATGAAGTTGGTTGGTAATTATCTGTCAAGTTTTCGTGAGAGCTGATGACTATATTCAAGGCAGTTATTAATATATATATGAATCTGCAACAAATGCTCTATATCGATGGAGATAAAATAATTATTTGTACATAAATATTGTGTGTTATTTTAAATTATGTATGTCGGTAAATGTAATTTATTTCGGGTATTCTTGATAAAAGCGGTTTTTAATATTATAATCTGTTTTAAACGGGTTTATAGATTTGAGATTATCTGTCGGAAATTGTTTTTAATTTTTTTACATTACAAATTATTATTATTATATATTATTTGATAAATGGTTTATTCTACTTTGATTGGTATTTTGCTAGATTCTGTGTACAGATATATGGAAGATTCATTTTAAAGTCTTTTAAAGTTATTATTAATTGTAATTAAAAGATTAGCAATTGCATTTACGGTCTTTTTTTAAGCTAAAGAAGTATAATTTCTAACAAGGGTACATATACGTTTTTTCTTTTAATTTCAATGTTATTGAAGTTTTTTTTGTCAAAGATTGTACAAATATTGTACACCGTAGACGTAAGGTGGGTGAGTTATAACGAATAGAAAATTATATTTAGAATATAATATAATAGAATATACCTAGAAACATATAATTAAAGATTTGGAAAAAAGAAAGACAACCGAGTTATTCTTAAAGGGTTTTAGACAATGACGTACAGAACTCTAAAAAATATATAATTCGTACATCTTCTACATATATATATATATATATATATATATATATAATAAGAATTAAAGCCTAACGTGTCGGTACTTTTTAGATTTTTGTGAAAAAAACATGTTGCTGGTGTCTTGGAATAAATAATAAAATAAATTTCAAAGATTTTTAGAAATGTCTGTCTGTTTATTTGAACGCGCATCACAGCTAAAGTACTGCCTTTACGATAAAACCTCACTAAGAAGATCATAAAGCATATTAAGTAACATTTAGTCTTGGTTATTGTAATTTTAATGACGATGGGACTTAAGTACGATCAGATGATTTTATTAGTGACGGTTTTTTCACATTAGGTTCGACGCGGACGGAGTCGCGAACACAGCTACTATTTAGTATGAGATATTTAAACAAACATTATAATATTGTGTATTTGTATGACAAGTTATAATATTCTAAAAATATTGCTATTCGTAAACAATTCGATTCCAATAATTCAGCTTATCTGTAAACATATCGGATTCGGCAAACTATGTTATTAATTTCGTGAATTTCCGAAATATCTACTTACGTTAATTTCCACATCAAACGGAGCGTTTACAGTAATGAAATCGCTGTATTATTACATCCCGGAGCCATTCGACTGACCGCTGCGTTGACAATATGGCCGACTGCAATACTCTGCGATATATCGAAACACTTTCATCCTTTTTTGCAGATACCGAATCAGTATTTAAATCGTGAATAATAAAAAAATTCGAGTGTGAGTTCACACGCGGTAGAAGTGAAACTTAGTATACTGATTAATAGATCATAGTATATAACATGGAGTCTAATCTCTATGGTATGCAGAGTCCGTGTTTGGGGCCGTATACGACAGTAGAGTAGTGGGGACGCAGACCGCTAAATATCATCGCATAAAAAAGACACGAAAGATACGGAAACTATAGAGAAACACATTCTATCTCATTCTCTCACAGCCTAAAACTTATGTATACATTTATAGCTATCTCATTTTCGTAACACACTTTCGTTACATAAAAACCAATTCACACCGCCTCAAAAGAAGTTCTAATAGTATTGCAAGTGTCATATGATAATTTCAATGTTGTAACAAGATGGTGGCTCTCTTCATATATGTTTCCATGGAATTTTGTGGCATCTCAGATTTCATGCTCCGTGATATTATTTCCATCCACTTCACCTGTGCATAATAACCGAACTATATTAAGTAAATCACCAACAATAATACAAAATATAGAGGCAAATAACACAAGATTATGAATAAAATATAAATCAACTACATGGCAGACTAAGAGCCTACCGAAAACTCAATACAGTTAGTCCTCGGTCGTGGTTGTTAGAACATGCGGGTAAGGGGTGTCGAATAACATTATAACACTTGAGGCACACAAGCCAACCTCACCTACACGTGGTGCACCCTGCTGAATAACGAACGAGCCAATGGCGAAAGCGGGGTGGTAGAGTTTTACAGCCTGACTGAGTCGCAACCACCATATATATGGCGAAATAACCCGTCATAGTGATTCGCCTATGCGGGTCGCGTTTCGGGATCAGCCTGTGCATATCCAGCTTTTCGCAGGCCGGCATGACAGCGGCGACTAGCGATGGGTTGTTTTTGTTTTAGTCGCCATTGTTTTTGGATTGTACTGTGCTTAGCGTCTGGCATAGTGCAGTTATTTTGCTGTGCTACAGTATTAAAAAAAAAGATATTCAACTTAAAAGTAGTGACTCATCAGACGTGCACTAGAAAACACTCTCTTCTTGATCATGGTTTCTAAGTATTTCATCTTTTAAATGTTTCGTTCTATTTTCACCCAAATCCGATCCTGTACATTTGGACCGATGTCGCGTGAGTACCGACCCACGCACGAGACCCATTCAATGGATATTAATCAATCGGATCATAACTACGTTACATATTAACTTATCTACTTATACGGGATTAATCGTAGAGTTGATTTGTTCGTGTTCTCCTATTTATGGATATCAATTTCTATATTAATTAATTATGTAATGGAGAATTATCATACTTTTGCTGTTAATCTAATCTCACTAAAATATTTCAAATATCATTCTATATGAGGTAGGAGGGAGGGAGGGAGGTGAGGAGAGAGAGGTGAGGTATTGAAGTATGTATGCTGTACCAAGCATTTATATATTTCAATAACTCATATAAGTATGAATATGTAGCTTAGCTTAGGTCAGCTCAGTTAGGTCGTGAATTGCATTGGCAATAACCCAAGCCGAGGTGTGCCGTGCACCCTTGAGCTAGTTGTCAAAATAAAATCGGCTGAGTGCCTTAAGCACTCGCCTTAGTAGTTTGGAGAAGCTGTTAAGGTTTTGCCAGGCCAATAGCGTAGTCAGTACGAAAAAAAGAGCATTCATATAACCCTTTAATGTAATTAATTTTTTTTTATTAGAAAAAATATGATTCTGTGCCCGTTTCTGACCGCCCCCTCCACCTGGTCAGCAAAAGTTAGCAATGCTCTTACCCCCTCTCCCGTTCTTTCGTAAACATTTAGGTCAGCAGTTAACAAGTCATACAAATAAGGAATTTATAATGTCTAGAGGAATTATCTTATAGTGGTGGGCTACAAGGGCGATGGTAGCCCAGTGGATAAGACCGCATGTCTCATATATCAGATCTACACATCCAGATTCCCCCTCCCCCCATGTCATCAAAAATAAGCAAATTAAAAAATCCCTCATGTATTGCTTACGAATTAATGAAACCATTTCCAATATATCCAACCCAATACTTCAGACAACGCTGATATCACGCGAACAAGTTTCAGAGAAATGTTATCACAAGCTTTTATATTTCGACAGTTTAAATTCATATCATTCATCACCGAGTCTCTATCGGTCTTGTTCTTAGCACACTCCATCAGTAAGTGATGCACGTCATAAATCTTTCCATGCAAATGACTGTCGAGAGGTCTCACTTTTTCTCGTGTGACATGCAAAACTTCTCGGGGGATAGTGCCCTGTAATTATAATGTTATGTTAACATAATGTACATTCGAATCACATCTACCAAATTAAAGTATGAGAATAGAGTAAACTGTATTGTATACAAATACATTAATAAAGTAAATTTTCAAAAAAAAGTATTAACCGACTTCAATATCAATCAAAAACCCATAAGGCACTAATAAGCGGAAAATAAATAGTTTATCAAATTACCCAAATTAAATAAAACATATGAATATGTGTGCTACCTAGAGATGTATTGGAAGTCGGTGCCAACCGAAATTTCAAATTTGTTCCAGGTAGAAATGTATTACAGTGACGCGAGAGTGGACTTAAACTTTGTACCTATGTAGATGATATGATTTTCGGTTGGCACCGACTTCCAATACATCTCTAGGTAGCACACATATTCATATGTTTTATTTAATTTGGGTAATTTGATAAACTATTTATTTTCCGCTTTTTAGTGCCTTATAGGTTTTTGATTGATATTGAAGTCGGTTAATACTTTTTTTTGAAAATTTACTTTATTTTTCCATTTTTAGTGTACATAAATATATTTTACTAGCAGTGCCCGCGAACTCCGTTCCGCCTTAAATATATTAAAATATGCGCATTTTTGCGGTATGGTATCTATCGGTATGGTATGCGATATGGTATCAATTGGTTGTACAATAAGTAACGTTTGGTACGAACGCAACCTTATCAATAATCCGCGATAGTTTCTACCACCAACTCGGCTACCATCGCTTCACACATAATACACCATAAGTAATGTAATTACAATGCTTGCGTCATGTTGCAACACAGCAACGAACATAAGCACAATAGGCTCCTAAGAATTGAAGAGTTTTTTTTATAATATTGGTGGCAAACGAACATACGGGTCATCTGATGGTAAGTGATCACGGCCGCCCATGGACACCTGCGACACGAGAGGAAACACAGATGCGTTGCCGGCCCTTAAGAAAGGAGTAGGCTCGTTTCTTGAAAGTTTTCTTACTTTGTCACGGATCCCATGATTAGAACCTAACCAAATTCTCATCAAACTACCCTTGAAGTACATCCTCTCCAATAAAAAATGAATCATCGAAATCGGTTGGCGTGATATTGAGTTATTCGTCTATTTGTCGTTTACACAATTAATGCAAATTTAAAACTTATACGGTTCTGCACTGGATGTCGTTGTCGGAACTGGACCAAATTGAAATGGGACCACATGGGAAGTACCAGCTTTCAAATAAAAAAAAATAATCAAAATCGGTTCACCCAGTCCAAAGTTATGAGGTAACAAACATAAAAAAAAAGAAAAAAAAAATACAGTCGAATTGATAACCTCCTCCTTTTTTTGAAGTCGGTTAAAAATGGATGCAAATTCCAATGTAGTTAGTGAATAATCCTTAGAGCAAACTCAGATTCAACATTGATTATACTTCAACTGACAGAATTAGTAGAGAAAGATGAAAAAAAACTACCTTCAAAGAATTCTTAAGTAATCATATCTGTTATCGCTACGGACGTCCTGCTTCAATTGCACCCAAAGCCTCTTTAAATAGTTTTTGAAGGCTCCATCCGTCGGGCCTTCTGCTCGTGGAGGAGTTTAGTCCTCCCACCTCTCCCGCCTCCCCTCCTCTCCTTCCCTCCGTTCATATTTACACAAGGCAAACCTTCAGAGTTCCAAGTTGTACAGCACTTTCAACATGGAACAACTGTTTGATTTAGTAATACGGTATGTGAATTTTATTTTTAGCGAAGACTTCATATTAAATACATTTGTCCATGACAATTTACGTTTGTAGTTTATATGTTTAATTGAATGAAATCTGAACTAACAAAAAAAATCTTAATAAAAATAGAATTTGTGTGCGGTGACTATTGTTCATCAACTTCTTTTATTCATATGTGTATAGTATCTGTAAGTAACCGCTATAGCTTGAAACTAGTTAATGTACAAATTACCTAGCCAATTGCTTCGTTAACGTATCGAACCATGACTTTCCTGCATTTGATCCTAGTTGCAACCTTAACTGATTTATCACGTCGCTGGTAGGTCACAATAGAAATGATATAATTTAACATTCAACGACCTATGTTCGCACTATCGAAATGAAGACTGAAATATTTTTGTGCGCTTATCCGATTATTCTAATTAAACAGCAAATTACCTAGATAATCTATAGAATAATTGATTTCGGCCCTTTAACGGTAACATAACACGCAAGACGATATGTATATGTATGGATTTTCACCTTTTGTTGTAAAAGATATTACACAAATAATAAGACTCAAGACTATATACTGAGCTTCAAATGTGGATTTGCAATATATATACGGAATATTATTAACTCTTTCATCCATTTATAATAATATTATTAAAAAAAAATAGAAAAAGAAATACAATTCAGAATGAGTACACGTACCAGGTTGTAAAGTAAAGCAAGTCTCCGACGTACCCTTGTTCCCCTCCTCGGGGAACCTTCTCGAACTATTTGTGAAAAACAGCAAATAAGGCTTTGTCAGTGATAGGCGAGCTCGAGTGTTCGCGCTTGACAATACCGCGGGATTCATTTCCGGTAAAACCCACTTTGCCGGAAGTCGTGGTTCGTTAAAACAACCTGAGTTTTAAAATGTTCCCTCTTTGTTAAAGTTTTCGCGTATCAAAGGATTTTCTGGATTATTTTCAATTTAATAATTGTTTGGGGGCTGTCACTAACTTTTTATGACCCTGGGTTAATTTATGTTTATACTAGCGTTAACGTTGTCCCGCCCTGATTATGAAAAAATCAATCACTCTATCCACAGGTGAAAACCGCATGAAAATCTGTTCGGTAGTTTTTGAGTTTATCGCGAACAGACAGACAGACAGACGCGGTAGGGGATTTTGTTTTATACTATGTAATAATAAGCTTAGATTATGAGTCATTCAAATATTAGGTAAGCGCTGATGAGGGTTTGGGGAGTCCTATATTTGCTTATTTTACATGGCATAGGGGTTAGGTGGTCTGAGTGGTGATTACGTCAGCAATATTTATTAATTTACCCAGAACAGATTTGAAAACACTCATATAAATAGCTAGTTAATTACATAAGCATGGGGAGAGGGTAAAAGAGGATTAGTCAACGATATAAAAAAAAGAAAGAGACTAAGAAAACTCGTCTTTATCAGATGTAACTGAATGAAATGGAAGTGATATCAAAATGTTTGCTTCAAAATTTCACAGACATAAAAATAAAAATATAAAATATATAGTTTTGTAGTGCGTGAAATATTAAGTGCATTACTTAAAATGATTGAACTCTTTGAAATTATAACATACGGTTAGATCCATCATCGGTTGCTTAGTGAGGACATATGCTTGTGTAATTGTACATAACTTGGTTTGCACACTAGACGACAGTACCGGAACCCAATTGCGACCAATAATTTTATACGTAACACCGCGCCGCTGTCTTGCACTGCCCTTACACATGCAAGTGGAAATATTTTATTTTTACCCTTATCGAACTGAATCAGTTCAGTAAAATTTCCAGATACGAAATACATAAACGAGTTATTGAGCCTTGAGGTATACACACTTCGTACACATACATGTTTATTGTACTAACTCATATATTATATATGTATAAATATGTAGCTTAGTTTAGGTTAGCTCGGTTAGTTTCGCGTTTTTGCGTAATCTAGGCAGCAGCCCCAGCCGAGGTGTGGTATGCATCCTTGAGCTAGTTGTCAAAATAAAATCGGCTGAGTGCCTTAAGCGCTCGCCTTAGTAGTCCGGTGAAGCTGTTAAGGCCTTGCTAGGCCAATAGCGTAGTCAGATCGACAAAAAAAAAAGCTTTAGTGAAGTAGTAAATAATATGGAATTAAATTTGTTTTAAATTATGTACACACCTCAAGATAAGTTAGATTATACAAAATATAGTTTCAACATGACCGTTACTCAACAAATTTAGTATTTATAATAACTCTGCCCTTGTTCGATGGAATATTGTGTACGCGAAATGACGAAACTTCCCGTTGTGGAGGGTTGCCAGGAAATTCAATTATACGTCGATGGAAGTAAGCGGAACGAAGCTGAGTTTAGTGTTGAATATACATTTTTGTCTGCTAATTTTTTTTTTAATCAGGATAAATTACTACTAAATTAATCTCCAATCTACTCCTCTCGCCTCTACTATTTCCATAACCTAGCTTTGTCTCACTTTACACATCCAATAGCGCCATAACTAATTGGCCATGATTAGTAAGTACTATTCCTAGCCTTAAATAAAAAAATAAAATAAAATTCAACCGCAGCGCCACCTACCGGTTCCAATTCTAAATCTAAACCATTTTCGGATTCCCTGGAACACGCACACAAAATTTCATGAAAATCGGTCTAGCCGTTTAGGAAGAGTTCAGTGACATACACACGTACAGAAGAAATTTATATATAATGATATCCCGAAATCTCGAATATGAAGGGTAGAGAGTAAGGAGAACTATCTCATATGTGGGGCATGTTGAAAAAGTGTCCTGCTCCGAGCACTAAATAATAATTCCAAGACTCTTCAAAATGGCGCTAGCATAGGCAAAAGTTATGGATATGGAAATAATCTTATTAATGTAACCTAAAATAACTGCTGTAAGAAAACGTGAAATATGTTAGAATTTTTATGAACTTTAAATAACACGTTTAGTGATGTTTGAGTGTTTACTTTTATAAAACCTGTTGAAGTAATTGAACAATAATGTACCCTTATGCTACTGTAGCGCCACCCTAATTTAACAAATTTTGACGGACACTTTTTTGATGATGATTGTTGATGGTTGCCCTTCCCTCTACACTTCATAGAGTATTTGTACTCGGCGGGATAGCTGTCATCATAGTGCTTACCTGGACGCACGAGTTTCGGACGATTTGGTTAACACCATTGTTGCGTTATTGTTATTTGATGTAATACTAACGTATTTTTATTCGGATATTGTCATTGAGCGCCATCTTTGAATATTTTGTGGTTTTGAGGCACTAGTCAAGTCAGTACCAGTATCATGCTTTGCCAATAATGCGAGTATCATAGAAATTTATTTATAAAAAAAATTTTTTTTTTGAGTAAACTTGTGTTTTTTTCCAAGATAATAAGTAAATATAAAAACCAAAAATTTTATCCATATCGTTAGAGTTGTTTTCGAGATATATATGACAACAACCGGTCTGACCCGCCGCTACAGATGTTTCACATCAAAAATATATATAAAGACAGTACTGACGCTATACTAATAAAGATAAAGAAAAAAGCACAAGATTAAACTAGCGTGGTACTGAATAGCAAACAACGTTGTTAAACAAAAATTCAATACCGAAACAGTAGTAACTTTGGCGCGACTTCCACTCTTCAGGTATATTTATATTTGTCTGTATACAGGTTCACGTATGGCCGATAAATTTCCGAGTGCTTAGGTCGACGTCATTCGCATTACCGCCGGGCCCTCTGGAGAGACCCTCCGCCAAATTGGCCGGCCGGCGTTATGTGTTTACCTGGCGGACGGTTTTCCGTTTTATCCTTTTTCACTTTTGATAAAGTATTTTCTTTCTCCTTCGAAATTATATATATGTTTTTTTTTATATATCTTATCTGATCTTAAATGACGATGCGGTATAAGATGGCAAACACGCTAAACCTAGTGGGGACTGGCTCTCTAGTACAACTGCCGGAACATACTGACAGGTGCTTGGCGATAGATATTAAACTTGAGGGTGGTAGCTCCAGCCAGGCAGCTTACTTTTAACTCTGCCTGGTATATATTTCGACACAATCACGAACACATCTGCCGTGGCTCACGACCGGGTTTAAGCCCCACCCCCTGTTGAACAGTAGGAGGTGCGAAGGGGTAACTATATAAGGTAGAAAGAGAAGTGAACGTAAACGGAAACGCAACTTGAAATATAAAGCTTCTAATAAGGTATTCTAATATGCGTTTTATTTCAAATAAAACACATATATTTTCCTTGTGCAAAATTTCAAAGTTTAAAGTTCATTTTTTACGATTCCTTTAAATATTATTGACAATTCTTATAACCTGTTAATTGAGGTATATATTTGCAGTATACGGAATTTAATTAAAAACGGTACAGCCAATTTTGGGAAAATCTGTACATAAAAATAGACAGGACAAGATTTATGTCCTTGTTATATTCGTGATCTTTTCGTACTTTATATCAGTTATTTATCATAAAATTTGGAAAGAAATGAAATATACAAACGAAATTGACAATGTTTTTTTTTTATATTTACGTTTTACTGATTCTCTAACACAGTGTTTTTCAAAGTGTGGGTCAAGACCCCCTAGGGGGTCGCGAAGCCTCTTTAGAGGGGTCGCGAAGCGTCCATAGCGGAGTTGCAAAAGGTAGGGAAAGCTGAAATTTTAAAATATTCATTAAGAAAATTATTAACTAAAGCACATAATAATTTGTACTAAATAAATAAAAAACTTAGGACAACTCTTATGTATTTATTAGAACCCTAATTATGAAAATGAATAAATATGTTAAATTGAATAATTGTCACAAAATAAAATACATAAAAGAAAAACATAGGGGGGTCGCGAAATATTTCTTCATACTAAAGGGGCCGTGTTAAGAAAAATTTGAAAAACACTGCTCTAACATAATAATGTCGAATATTTTAATAGATTTATAGCGTTGATTTTTTTCTGTTAGAAAGAAAAAAGGATATTCAATAAATCATTGATAAAAAATATTTCACTATCCAAATTTTTGCGAGTAAAAAAGTTTAAAACATTCTATATAAATTGGGTGGCTTTTGTTGTATGACGTCCTTCTATATTATTCCCGTAATATGCGTGAACAGTATGCTCGGCTCTCACGAGATAGTTTCCCAAGTTAGAGACTCGAGTTCAGTGATCGTCCGCGAACGGAACAGCTTTGCATTAAGAGAACGAGTTAGAGAGTTGTTCGCGTGTTTTGGTATTGTCAACTGTGAAGGAGCAAATGCACTATTATATACGTTTCGTGGACAGACCACTTAAATTACTAAACTGGGTGTAAAATAGATGAACAAGTATCAGAAGATATAAAATGTGTGGTCTGTTATTATATATTTATTGATTGCCGAACAATTCTATACCGTTATATTGAGATTGCTTGAAACTCTTACTACTGGGTGGTATGACAATTGTACTCAATTGGGTTACGATTACTATTCATCATAGCATAACGCTTAGTTTAATGTTGTTTCCGGATATCACTGTGCTTAACATCAAAGGCAATAACATCTCAATGTCAAACTATCATAAGAAATGAAAAATACAATACACAAAATTAAAATTATGACATAGATTGAGTAAAAATTAGTAAGTATAAGCACAAATGTTGTGAAAAATAAAATAAACAAGAATATGGAAAAGGACTTAAGAATTATTTATATTATTTGGCTCTTTTACTTTGTCCAATCGGTTAGTTTTTTTCTTAAATAATCAAGTTAAAAGCTACCGATTTATACGACAACTCGATGAAAAATATTATTTAAAAAAATCATGTACTTTCAAAATACGTAACGAAATACGAGAAAAAAACCTATCAAAATTAAAAAAGTCATTCAGGTCTGATATTTTTACAAAGTAACATTGGAACGCACGAAATGGTTGCGCTGATACAAAACACTGCGTAGTTTTACGGTTACTTATATTTTAAATACAACGTGCCCTGAATTTAAAAAAGAACTATTAATTCTGTGCTGTAATAAAACCTTTGTATAGATTTGATAGATGCTGCAATGTTGGTGTCACGCTAACTCTAGGGCTTCAATTTCAGATGCATTTGCCAGAGCACACTATTGGTGATCGTCGATATATGTAGAACGATATCTAAAATAAGCCAACAGAGGAGAGTCGGGAATCGTGATAACTTAAACTGTCTAAGAGTTCCTAAACATAAAACTACTGCCTTTCGAGGTAGTTTCAGATACTAGGCCACAAAATGCTGGAACAAAATACCCATACCATACACATTTAAAAGTTTTGTGCGTTTGAATCTATTCTATATCCTACAAATAGCTAAACCAATAAGTGAGTTATGAACTATTCTTTTTGCATTCTATAGTCTATATATTGAGGAAGATTATATATTACCTAACTCCACGCTATAACGCTTAGGAGTGCATCAATTGCCATACAAAATGAAGAACATATGTAATAGTCCGGCCGGGCCGTGTGCCGGAGCGGGGGTATCTGGGGCCGAGCCCGTGTTAGAAGGACCGAAGTTTGTGACAATAATTTTGTTTCATAGGTTATATTTAATGTTTACTCATTTTGTACCTGTTACGGCCTATGCCGTAACGCAGACTGCAAGCAGCCTTCACCCCCCACGCCTACACGCGCCTTGACACGTGAGGACACCCCGCGAGCCCCGAACGCGTCGACTCACCCCGACCACCCGCTTGTATAACTGTAACTTGTCGACTAAAAATAAATTTACTAACCAAACGAGTCTATTAAAAACTTTTTGTATATAAAATTAACTTAAAGTACCGTAGATAATGGTGATAAATAATCATACGAATTTCAGAGACAAACGAAACAAAACTTTAGTACGATAATAATAGGGGCGTATTGTAATTGTTTTATTAGTGTTCGATGAGTTCACCGGGTCTCCGAGTTAGTGCCGGGCCAAATTATGAATCTTAATAGAAGAGGCGGGGCGAGGGACGAGGGGCGAGGGGTGAAGGGCGAGGAGCGACGCCGGCCGGGACACCCCAATCGAATATTTATGAGCGAAAATTCACAGCTGATAAAACTTCAGAGGGCTTTGGGAGACCTAATAAACGGATGTTTCTTGTTTTGTCGTCTCTACCGCGGTACTCGTTTCGCGATCGTAATTTATTTCGTATTCAAAAATATTGCTGTCGGGTAATAGACGATAAGTACCGTCTGCTAATTAATTGTTATCTCGAATTGAATCCTTATGATCACATCCTTCGTTTAAAATATGTAAATTTAAATGCTAACTTTGACACAATTTACGCGTGTAAATTAAATTGCAGTGTTTTTTTCTGTCCGAGATAAAATAATTTATACAAGATATGTAGTGAAAGTATGCTTTTGCCTTTTTATAGAATTTAAGTAGTAATGATAAAATATATATGAAATTGGCACACACCACAATTAATATAAATGCCACCTACTTTCGCTGATTTTGGAATTTTTTAAAATTTTGTGTGCTCTTAATTTTTTTTTTGATGTGAAAGATCTATAGGCACGTGTAAACATGATTGTTGGCTTGGTGTCACGTGGCAAGGCAAAACAGGAACTTTGCACTATTAATGAAATACTCAAACAAATGGCATAGTTGATTCCTGTCGTAATCGGTTCCTTTAGACATATAACTTATACAAAACAATTTTTCAATTTTTTTTTAGCTGCACTTTACATAGCGTTCCTAAAACATGATAAACTAACATATTTTCGTAAGAGACTGGAAAATATAACATTCGTTTTTTTTTAGCTTTTATTTGAGTTGAGTTTTATTTATATAACAATATTTTATTAAATTAGTATAGATTATTTTATATAGCACAATATAATAACAATAGAAATAGAATTCAACGAAATTATTATCCCTAAGAAAGAACTCATTGTCTCGGAGCGTGTCACAAATGATTACTACAAAAAAATACGCACGAACGTAAAACGAAAGTAATATGTGTCACAAACAGTGGCAATATCTCAGCTCCTCGATCATAAAACCGGTTATTGTCGCCTCGGGAGAGGTGTGTTTACATAAAGATAGGTACCGACGCACGTGGCGATTGTTTCACTATGAAAGTGCGGTCGAATTCTATTGTACGACGTGACTTAACGCTCCTGGATGTGGCACGTGAAACGATTTAATTATACCAGATGATTTTAGAGTGAACACTTAAGTATTATATTTATTCTAAAACAATGTACTGTATGGTATGGCATGCCAACGTGACTGGATCGTGCTTGTCATAAACAAGAATACAAATACGTCATACGGATTGCCCTCACAGCTTCATATTTTGAGATCGCCGACACTTTATGCTAACAAATGTTGATATATTACATTTTAATTACAGTATAATTTAGTCACTGTATTTGTGTATACAGGTCTTATTAGAAAATCACCGCTACAACGTGTACAATAAATTGTAGCCTTACGCTGAGACAAATACCAGTTTGATTCCCCGCGACACTTATTTATTACATCTCTCTTGAATTGTTTTATGTATATATCATTACATAGTACAAAACAAAGTCCCGTACCGCGTCAGTCTGTTTGTCTGTTCACGATAAACTCAAAAACTATTGAACGGATTTTCTTACGGTTTTCACCAATGGATAAAGTGATTCATGAGGAAGGTTTTGGTATATAATTTGTTCAGGATTTTTTTATAATCAGAGTGGGACAACGTCTGCCGGGCCCGCTAGTTTATGTATATATTATAAATATATATGTATATATTTTTTTATTATGAAACTTTGTCCTCATGGAAATGGTTTTATGTTTCGTACTAATTAATGTGTTTAATTTTTTCACTTGTAATTCTGTCATTACAGCTTAACCTCATAAGCCTTATCTATTACATTTTATTATTACCGCTTACCCCTTGTAGAAAGGCGTAATTATATGTAGGCTAGATAATATTATAGGCTACATAATGACATAACAAAATATTTATAATATTTGATAACCGTTACATTATATCATGCATATCTTATACTTTCAACGTGAGTAACGTCAAGGGCTCTCCCTTTCACACTTATTAGTTATTATATAACTAATTCGCACGTTCTAGCACGGGTTAACCATTTGTATTTACTATCAAGTCTAGTACTTTTACGTTGACTAAATAATGTATAAATAGTTTATTCTATATATCCAATTCATTTATTAATATTATGTCCTCACAATCAATAGACTACGCTCAACGTCTAATCTTTATATCGCTGTAACTGCTTAACTCGCATTCACCTCTCGCTCGAATAGTTTCCTAAGGTTTCAGTGGTTTGGAAAGGGTCCCGTTTCCACCATGCCAATAATCATTTATCGCACCACCTAATGTTGGCACGTGATGCGGTTTCGTACGTCAGGCGGGCCTTTGTGGTCTCCCTTCCGCTCTTAAAACTTATAACTTCCAAATTGAAATATGATCTTATAATTTTTTTTATTAAAATGTTCATTAACCGTTGCTGGTATCACTGGTTTGACGATTTCAATATTTAGGTTAGATATTTTTTTTAAATTTAATTTACCCACATATAAATAAAATTTAATTGCATGTTATATTATATAATATTGTAATAATAATTATAATAATA
The DNA here is from genome assembly GCA_036509395.1 of Antheraea yamamai. Lineage (NCBI taxonomy): Eukaryota > Metazoa > Arthropoda > Insecta > Lepidoptera > Saturniidae > Antheraea > Antheraea yamamai. The sequence continues at coordinate 19,880,123 of AP028435.1, read as the reverse complement.
TAATATAATATATATATATATATATATATATATATATATATAACATAAAAAGAAAAAAAAATGAAAAGAAATAAAAAAAAATGCATTACTAACACACATCTTAGCGCGAGAAACCTCATAACAGCCATCAACACTTATGCCACACCAGTTCTTTTATACACATTTGGAATAGTAAACCACAAAACTAGCGATTTAAATAAAATAGATATCAAAACAAGGAAGTTACTTACTTAAAGCCCAACAACAAAAAGCGGACATTGAAAGATTATATTTACCCATCGAAGAAGGAGGCAGAGGACTTACAAATATAGAAATGCTACACAAAACACAGATTATTAAATTTAGGCAATATTTAAACAATGAACAGGACCATATCATAAAAGCAATAGTTAAACATGATGATGATGATGATAAACATGATAAACATAGGGATAAGTACTCAATACACAAAGATAGTAAAGATAACGCAATAAGCATAGGATTAACCGAAACCAGAAACTACACCGATAATGAAATTAAGAAAGCAGCTATAGAAACAGGTATCAGTAAATGGAAAATGAAACAGCTACATGGACAATTTCTTAGGTCAGTTATAGAGAAGTATAATATAGATCGAGAGTATTCGTTCCGTTGGCTTAAGAAACAAATCATGTCCCCCACATTAGAATCTTCGGTGTTCGCAATACAAGATCAGGCAGTAATTACAAGACAAATAGAAAGGGATATTCTAAAGAAACCTGTCGATGGTAGGTGTCGATTATGCTTAGCCAAAGACGAGACCATACAGCACATAATCTCGGGATGTGAAAAGCTGGCCGGCACCTACTATATGAACAGACATATTGACATAGTAAAGTACATTTGGTGGGTTCTAGCAAGAAAACACAATTTTGAAATAGATCAGCTATTTTGGACGGTGAATTTGACATAACCTCAGATAAAGGAAAACAGCTCCGCGAAGCTAATGTGGGAGATAACAGTGCAGACGGACGTTACAATAACACACAATAGACCAGACATAATATACATAAATAAGATAGAAAATAAAACCTACTTAATAGACATAACCGTACCATCTAACTACAATATAGAACCAAAAAAAATAGAAAAGCTTAGTAAATACCACCCTTAAAAGTAGAACTAACCCGACTCTGGAATACACACACAGAAACCATCCTCACAGTAATAGGCACATCAGGCGTAGTAGCAAAAAGCATACATAGATACATATTTAAATTAGAAGCAAACATAAACATACACATACTACAAAAACAAGCAGCCATACACACGTGCACAATAATAAGTAAAATTTTAGGAGACACCGTGTTCATAAATTCAAGGGAATCCGAACCTCCTTTTCTCTGAAGGATTCAGGGCGGGAGTTAGGAACTAAACCGAGTCAAGAACTCGAGAGAAAACAAATTTTCAAACATTAATATAATATATATAATAATAATTTATGGTATAGTATTCGTTTTGTTACCATAGTTAAAGAATACGCTGGAATTGATTCCAATAGCTTGTATGCGATTTCAAAAATGAAGTTTGAATAATATATTAAAACATTGAAAATAATAGCAGAAACAAGACTGTACACGTACTATTTCTAAATATGTCGCAAGTTTCACACATTCGTCGGCGCAATAAATAAAATTAAACAATAAAAGAACATTCCTCATAAATGGAGTAACGAGTCCAAATAATTCCCGGTCTCCCGGTCTAGTCCGCGATCCACAAAAGAAAATTACTTCATTCTTTCACAAATTTCAACTTGAACTCCGCCGACGAGCGTCTAACGGGCAAGTTATTTATCTTTGGCCCGGTTTAATAGAATTTAATTAAGTTCGAGCGCGACATATCTTTCGCGTGTAGAATTTTGTGAAGGCGACCGTTCAGTCATACGAAGACCCTTTATTATCGATATTTACAGCGAATAAACTATTGAATGTTTACAAGAATGAGATGAAAATAAATGGACTCTATATAAATTTTGCCAGATGTTTAACCATAACTACGGATATAAAAACATAAAATTAAAGCCACAAAAGAACACTAAGAATTATAAAAGTAATTTGTCGGAGTACACAAATAGACCTGGGTGTGCTTCGAAGCCTCAATACAGAGCTACATATAGTAGTAGCAAGGTACTGTATAAGCCACTGCGCCATCTGTGACTACTTACATTAGTAAGTGAAGTCCTAAGTAGTGACATTGAATAATTTTTGTCATCGCAAATTCTTTTGGCAAATTTAGTAAATTTATGAATTAAAATCTTTACTCCGTATTTATTTTTAAGTGAAAACTTCTTTAAAAAAAAATTGGTTGGGGAAAAGTTATGGCCTCGCGTCACCGATGACCTCGACATGCTCGGAACGTATTACGCTTGCGTCAGACTAGCGACGCGTAGTATAGTGGCCTATGTACATGTAATATTGATATTTTCTATAGAGCTTGTGTATTCCTTCATATGTTTAACTAGCTGACCCGTGCCCACTTCGTTGGGCGGTAAACATTTATAAAAAACTACTTTTTGTGACTTAAATATAAAAGTTAGACATATGCTGTCGTTGAGTTTTTTGTAGGCGTTATCAAGCTCTACAACTTTTCTCTGGAACTCAATCATATATCTCTCATCGTTACAGCAGAGTTTGTAAGAAACATTTTCGTTCGATCGTCTTTTCTCCGACTTATTTTGCAAATCCGATAAGGTATCACAAAAAAGTCTTTTCATTTTTTGGATTAATATATAGCCTATGACATTCACAAATAACGTGACTTTCTTTTGGTAAAAGAATTTTAGTACTAAAATCAGTTTAGTAGATCCAGATATTACCCCCTACAACGTCACAAACTTTACCTGTTTATAATATTGTAGTATAGATTAATCAATTAATAAACTTTATAAAAATGTATATACTTATTGCTCGAAATATTATTAGATGTCATTAATTTATAAACTATGAAATATAAATAATTTAGACTATAATTGATTTCAAAATTCAAAAAGAACACGGTGATTCCATTATTTTCAGTTTTCACTTCTGTCGGCAGTCCCTATGACTGCCTCTGCTTTTTTTTGTTTGTAATTTAACTTATCGCCATACTAAATACTCGGCTGGGAGAAAATAATTTGAGATTTATATAATTTACTAAAACCATTTATTTTGTCAATTCACGGCATGTGCACTCGAAATATAATAACTAAGCATTGTTATTAAATCAAATGAAGTAAACGCAATTAGCTTTGTCTCATATCGACAGTTTTGTAGTGGTCTATCGGGAAGTTTTGGAGGCTTTGATAATTACACTGGAATCTGCCCTGTGGTCTGTGAATAATCAACGTTAGTTATATTGCAGTATTTTGAAATTATAATTGGTGAATGTTCTTTTAATTTTCTTTATTTGTATTATATCGAATTGTATGAAACGTTTTTTAAATTTCTATAATAAGAGATGTTAAGAAAATGCTGTTTGGATCAGAATAGAATCGTTTTATGTACGTACTGATATAAATCAATAAGACTCACTATGACAAAATTACCCTCACATACAAATTCATAGTACTATAGTTACAGGCTTCTTAAAGATCGCTCCCTGTTTCTCTTCCTAATCACTCCGATTTCTATAGTAATAGAACTCTGTTTGCATTGCGGTCCCACGGTTGATGACTCATTCATTGTTTATTTTTACTGGGTTCGTATACAAACTGTAACATTAATAATCAAATATTAACAGGACCGTAAATATGTCATTCAATACTAATAAATTAATTTTATAAAGGGAATTTAATAATAAAATATGTCAAGTATTATGAGCCAATTAAAAGATCACGTCTTAAAAAGGCTATATTGTGTATCAAAGGTAACTGTTTAGCATCCATTTTACATCAAGTTCTCCGAGGAAGTTGGTAGACGAAAGCATTTTTTAATGTACATTATCGTGTCTCATATTTTTTAAATTTATACAGCACTTTACCTAATGTACGTTGATTAAATTTTGAATTGTAACTCGGAGTATGAATTATTATCCCATACAGAATCTACTCACTTTATAATGTTACTTCAAAGAATGAGTAAATTAGTACAGTCTTGATTATTGCAAAAATAAAAAAAAAACGAATTTTAGTGTGAAAAAAAAAGAAATAGATATACTCCAGCGATGCTTATAAAAAAAAATAAGGCAAGGCAGTCAGAACGACTGTCGATAGAAGTGAAAACTCCCAACAATGAAATAAATGCGTTCTGTTTTGAATTTTCATATTAATTATAGTGTGTATGACAATTTTTAAATTTCAGAATTTATTTATTGAAATTATTAACATTAATGAGGCTTTCATATCTATTGCCACTCGGAGCAATAGTTATATATATTTTTATAAAGTCTATTGATCGATCAAACTTATGATGAACTGCAAAATACCAGTATTACACGTGCACAGGCCCCTATACTTCGCGTCGCTAGTCTGACGCAAGCGACGCAAGCGCAATACGGCATCATGACGCGAAATTATAAATTTATCTCCTACCTAAAACACCGCTCAACACGCCTGCAGAAGTTTTCACTTCAAAAAACAATACGATTATCTAAGAGATGTTAATTTAGAACACATAATATTAATGTTAAAAAAACTTTGATTTCCGTGAGAAAAATGATACAAATTCGTAACTTTATCATTCATTTAACAAAACCAGACGACAAGTAAATCCTTATAATCCAATAAGTTTGCTCGGAATCTGGAAAGTGCACAGAGGATCGACTACACTTGTTAGTTGAGATACCCTCACAAGTCTTTTCGATTGGATCAAACAGACCCATAATCTTGTTTCCTTACTCGAGAAACGCTCAGATATAGGAAATTTTTGGGCCGATTGATTCGCCAGGCGGAGATATGTACGTTTGTTTATTCGCAACCAGCAGATTTAGAACTACAGGCACGTCACAAATTAAGAGACAAAGATCAACTGACTGTATCAGGAATGTTGTAGTAAGAGTTAGCAGATTTGCGTTTTGTGATATATGAGAATGTTAGTTTTATATCTGAGTTAGAAACATGTTATACTTATACGTTTTTAATGCATCGATTACATTTAGCCGTGCCTGCAGCCGTTAACGGTAAAAGGACTCACTCACACAAAATATTTATATGGCATCATTGGCTATTTCAATGCAACTTCTTAACACATTTCTTATTCGACTGTGGGTACTGATATAAGTTGAAATATTTGTCGATCCTTTCACTTCTAGAAGAAAACCGTCAACTAGAGAAGCGTACGGAAGTTCCCGTAGCAATAGCGATGTCAAAACAAGTGTCGTGTTTACATACTCGCTCGCTCATTTTCTTGCTGAATAACGGTATTTGGTGGTAGTATTATGAACAGTGCTTGCATTGTTGCGTTTCGTTCGGTCAGTGACAGCGCTTTCCATTCCCCCCTCTTTGTCCCCTCTCCCCAAATCACAGGCTGGCAACGCACTTGCGACTCTTCTAATGTTGCAAGTGCCTATGAACGGCGGTGACCACTTAACATCAGGTGACCCGCCTGTTCGTTTGCCTGCTATGATATAATAATAATAAGTATTAGATTGAGTCCATCAATCATTATAATAATTACATATAATGTTAATGTGCCTTTGTAATATATTCAAAAATATCTGTCATTATTATTTTCTGGTCGCTTGCTTTCAACGTGCGGTCACGCGGTATTGTGTTGGTAATGTTTTCATAGTACACATTTATGATTTATTTAAAACAGATGTAGTAGCTTTAATTTGAGTTAATTGATATTAATAGTTGTCGGTTTTGCAAATTTTGCAACCAATATTGATATATTATGCTCGATTTTTGAAGTGAAAATTTCTTTAGGCGTGTAGAGCGGAATTTTTGGAAGGAGATTAATTTATAATTTCGCATCGCGACATGCTAGTAAGCGTGACCGATCGTTTTGTGCTTGCGCGCCTTTCGTCAGACTAGCGACGCGTTGTATAGGGACCTATGTACACCTAATATTGATATTTTGCGTATCCTGTTATATCATTACATAGTACAAAACAAAGTCTCCTACCGCGTCTGTCTGTCTGTCTGTTCGCGATAAACTCAAAAACTACTGAACGGATTTTCTTTCGGTTTTCACCAGTAAATAGAGTGATTCATGAAGAAGGTTTTAGTATATAATTTGTCAAGGATTTTTTTATAGTCAGGGCGGGACAACGTCTGCTAGTATTTATTATAAACTGTATAAAATTATTGGTCGAAGTGCCAATAGATGTAAAAACCACACTAATGATAATAATTTCAATTTACAATTTATGAAATTCAAATAATTTACGTTGTTTTTTTTTTATTTTTTATATTATAGGCGCCTAACGAACAGGCGGGTTACCTGATGGTAAGTGATCACCGCCGTCCATAGACTCTAGCAACACCAAGGGAGTCGCAAGTGCGTTGTCAGCCTGTGTTCGGGGGTAGGGGAAAGGAGAGGTGGTCTTATTCTCACTAACCGAACGAAACGCAACGATGCAAGCACTGTTACTTGACGTCAGTTTTCTATGACAGGGTGGTACTACCCCGGGTGAATCGACCCACTCCTGCTGTAACTGTAATTAATATAAGAATTTAAAACAGAATACAGTTATTCTATTGTATTCAGTTTTCACTTCTGTTAACAGTCCTTACGACTGACTCGACTTGTACATTATTACTTAATACATTTCTCACTTTGCCCACGGCTTCTATCACATTAATGCAGATGTATCCTATACTTCAAAAACAGTACTATTTTTGAAGATGAAAAACAAACTCACATTTACAGTATAAGTACGGATTAAAAGATAAAAATGTATTTCTTTGAGATTTCTTAAGCATAGGTAAATACATAGTGCTGCAAATAGGATTTTTAGAGACACAATGTATTAGTTATAAGCCCGTTTAGACGCTCTCCGAACTCTAGGAGCCATTGTGGAGAGAAATCTCTTTTAAAAAGAGAGTTTAAGTTGAAGATTTTACAAGCGCAAATTCTGAATATAACATACAAAGATATAGAAAACTTTCATTTCAAATATAAATAACTTACAGTCGAGTTAAATAAAACCACGAAACACTACGTAATTCGTACAAACTCTTTTACAGTACGTTTACAAAAACTCTTTGCCCGAGGTGTTAGGAGCCGTCACTGTGTTTGGCAGTTCCAAATGACGGATCGCAACACTGGAGGCCCATTCGTTTGTGTTTTGTTTTCGTCGAAGTGCCGCCGCCCTAAGTGAAACAGGTTTTTTGCTTATAACGATCGAATGATGAATCCCCGGAAAAGTTATCTGCGCGAAATAGAACGCAAAAATTTAATTATCTAAAATTAGTCGACAATTAGAGATAAAATATAAATTGCCCAATTTTTGTATTTCGCCTTTGGTCACTGACGATAGTTTCCGTGAATTTTGTCAGGTGTAATTAAAATGCAATCGCAAAAAATATAATCGCTGTATAAAAAAAGCCGAGGCAGGCACAAGGACTGACGACAGAAGTGAAATACAAAACAATGAAATAACTGTGTTCTCTTTTGAGTTTTTAAATGAATTATGGTATGAAATATTCAAATTTAATCATTTGTGTATTGTAATTAATAACATTAGTCTAATTTTCACATCTATTGGCACTTTGAACAATAATTATATATATTTTTATACAGTCTATTAATTAATCAAACATATAATGAGCGACACAATCTTCTTAGTTTAGCTCAGATAGGTCACGAATTGCACGTATCAGGCAACAGTCCAAGCCGAGGTGTGCCGTGCACCCTTGAGCTAGTTGTCAAATAAAATCGGCTGGGTGCCTTAAGCGCTCGCCTTAGTAGTCCGGTGAAGTTGTTAAGACCTTGCTTGGTCAATAGCGTAGTCAGTTCGAGGAAAAAAAACAATCTCAATACAAAATATCAATATTAGATGTACACAGGCCGCTACAACAAGCCGCGCAAGCGCAATACGCTCGGTCACACTTTACTAGCATGTCATGACACGAAATCATAACTTTATCTCCAGCCAAAAACACCGCTCAGTGCGTTTAAAGAATTTTTCACTTCAAAAAATTTATACAACAATATATCTTGCTTGACTACATACAGTGCAACCAAATCATCGAAGAAACAGAAATCGAGCGTTGATCGTTAGACGTTCAGCGATCGTTTGGTCAAACATTTTGTTGCCTTGCCAAAGAAATTCGATCGTAATTAATTGTTGCATTATTTGGTGTCTGTAGAACCAAGCTGCAGTTAGAATTTCATACAGGAGATATTCCAATAACTGTTACACTACGTAACATAAAAAGCTAATAAAGATATATTTATTCAAATTGGAGGGAATTGCGGCTAGAGGGACCATGAACTGATGGGGAGTGTATTTGGTCTACTCACTTGATTCTTTTCACCTCCATTGATTTGCGGTGGTTTTCTAAGGAGAGATTGTGGACTGTATTTTGGCTGTCTGCTTGGGCAAGGGGTATCACGGGAAATATGCTCAATCAGAGGATCCAAGAGTATATCGATTGAGTCAGGATAGAATATAAATATACACGCTTACTTGGCAGAGAGTGATCGCTGGTTTCGGCAGGTTTGTGTCCGTATCCAGTCAGTTGGCGGGTCACATCAAATGTATTCACTCACGAGTTGATTTGCGTCTTGTTCGTCACACATATAATAGCGGCACTTGCACGCGCGATGCGTCCGCGCTTTGCGGTAATTAATTGCAACTGGCGTCCGTGCGTTAGCGATAATCGCAGTCTACTGCGTCTGAGCGCAGTTAGCGGTAATATTTGAGAAAGGATCATGGCGGGCGGGGGGAAAGGGGTAGGGGGGGAAGCCAGGAGCTGCCCTCGCGCGCCACACTGCCCAATATAATAACTACCACAAATCATAGAACATCTCAACCAAGGCGTTTATAAGAACTAAGAAAACTCTTCAATTCTATCTTATCTTTATTACAAATAAGATATCAAATATATATTTACGATTATCCATTGAGATGGAAGAAGAATTATAGATAGCTTTCATGACTTAATTAGCTGTTTGTAATGTAATGTTTATTAAAATCTTTTTAAAGTGAAAAAGTCTTTAGCCGCGTTGAGCGATTTAAAAAAACGGTAAGGGGAAATTTATGGGTTATGATGATCTCGACATGCTCGTGACGCATCACCGAGGACTTTGACATGTTCTAAATATATATAAATAAACTATAAATATATATAATTATTGCCATGGTTTGATAACGATATTTTTCTTTACCGTATATATATTAAGAGAATACACATATAAAAATAGTAAATGTAAAAAATTGTACGACTTCATTAAACTTACGCCGTATCGTAAACCCAAAATATATACCTACAAAAATGTCTTTGATCATATATTTAGGACGTATTTGAGATTTCATCAAATGGAAAAAGTTTTCGTCAGAGAAAAATACTAATTATAAGTTGGGTATACTAGCCCATACTAACTCTCAGAGGAAGCATCACATGGATGAACCCGAACCGTGTAGACGTAGAACCAATTTACTGCTTTATCTAACAACAGCGTCGCATTGGAAGCGTTACGCGAAAAGCTGTAGACGGATATTTCAAAAAGTGCTTATTGAGTTTCCGCCTTTCTTAAAAGAAGTCTTTATCGCGTCCATACACGTCGTAATTTCAGTCAACTGCCAATTTTTTATAAATGTATATTACACTTACTGTAAAATTAGGTGGGCCCAGCTATCTTAACTACCTATATTCTATATTCTTCAAGCTTCAGGCTACTTTTATGCTCAATTTAAATGCGAGCGGTTCACATGGTTACACGTTTACAACTTTCTCGTTTACAATACTAATATGATAATATAATAGAAGTTCACTGTGTAATTTTGATAAGAGAAATAAACAAAAATGAGAATTTTCTTGATATCGTAACCAAACAGAGAGACAAGTGAAGCAACGTTCATATATACCGGGTGACTGTTTCAAGGTTAACACCCTTCAATCGTGGGGTTGTTAATAGTCACATTTCACATATTAAATAATATCAAAACAAACACTAATAAACAAAAAAGAGTATAATATGAAGTATAGATTCTATAGGTATGTAGTAGTCTAGTTGCATGTTGATTGAAATTATTCGAAAAACTTAGACAATAGTTCAGGAAAACAATAAGGAATCTTGTAATAATAAATCGGTTACGAAGTATCTATTGATGTATTCTGAGAGCTATACTATGTGACCAGTGCCTTTTTAAACATATCAGGTTATAAACATTATTATCATTTGACATTAAGGCAATTGATTCGCAAAATACACAAAAACAATAGCGCTACTTTCATAGTATTTACATTAACTGCACCCTAAAGATTCGTACTTAATTTTTCACTCGAGTTCACATCAAAACTTGTAGTTAATTATAAGGTGTATTAACGTATAATTATAGACTATACGGTCTCGTTTCTCCTTTGATGATATGTCTCTTAATAATAGACAGTTAATGAGAGAAGATACGAAGCCTTTTCGATGCTTCAAATACCGTTTTAATTTCAAATAAGCATGACGTTTGATACGATGACGGAATGACGAATATAAGCGCGCTTTCAAACAAATAGGAAATCACAGTTTTATCATTTTCCAGTTCGTTGAACTGTTTCTAGGTTAAATATGTTTTATGTCATTTAGTTAACATAAATGTACGATTTGAAACGTGCAATACGAACTTGTTTAATAGCTGTCATTACAGGACACGCTCTTTCACAAGTGATTGTTATTGTTAGTCTTTACACGAAAGTGTTTTCACGCGGGAAAGAGCGTTGTGTGAAGTCAGTTACTAAGCATTGATACTAGCTTCGTGGTAGGGCTTTTTCTAAGCTCGTCCGGATAGATAAAATACTCAGATTTAAAATGTATCGTTAAACTAGTCACTGTTGTTGTCATATTTTAAACAAGTGTGGTAATCACATCCTTTAAATACAGACATTGTTAGCATCACTAAGATCTGGACTTTTCTGAACCAAGTTATAGTATATAACCTTCAATGATGATAGTACCACTATTCAAATTAATTCAAAAATACTTTATACAATTTAGGCTCTAATAAAGCTTATGAACGTCAAAACTGCCACCGGTTAAGAAAGCAACTCAGTCATCGAGAAGAACCGGCAAGAAACTCGATCGGATTCGTCTTTTTACCATATATATATTTCCAATACACGTTAGAATCATTTTCAATGGATGCACAGAGAGGAGTTAATTCCAGATATCACCATCGTTCACATTTGCAAGTATTAAATAAAATGAACTAATATACTTACACAAAGTATAATAGTGTACAGTACGTTTAAGTGAAAAAATTACACCCACTCGTCGCTGCATATCCGCAAATGGTGATAGCAAACGCTATTAAACAGAATTAACTAAGATTATTATACAAAGTATAATAGTGTACAGTATGACGACTTCTGTAACACTTTTCTCTGCAATATTATTTACGGATTATCAAAAACAATTTGATACATCGGCGATATGTTGAGAAAAGTAGAAATGTTGGACGATACGTCTTATCCAATTCGATAGTGACGGGAACAGGTGTCAGCTGTGTAGCGGGCCACTCGCGTAGAACTATTCAGGGTTGTCAAACAACTAAAACATTTAATATGAAATACAATACACTTTTACACAGATACAGCCTTCGTCAATCTTTTTGGTTGCTCTAAATATAGCTGTAAGTTCGGCCTTTGCGTTTTTTAATAAGAAATTCGTCTGAATATTAACCAGCCCTACATATTATAAAACAAAGTCCTGTGTCACATCTGTATGTCTGTCTGTTCACGATAAACTCAAAAACTAATGAAGGGATTTTCGTGCGGTTTTCACCAGTGGATAAAGTGATTAATGAGGAAGGTTTAGGTATATAATTTATCAAGGTTTTTTTATTATCAGGGTGGAACAATGTCCGTGAGGCCCACTTGTATAATATTATAAAATTTGTATTTACACCTAAATTCGTATCCTGCGCTAGTAAATTTAGATCGGTACAAAACTCTGGCGTAGATTGTTTTTATGTCAATAAGGCAGGACCTACTTAATATTTAAAAAAATTGTTAATAATTTAGGTAATATCTATTTTTTTTACTTAGTTTCACTATTGCTATTGCTAAGGATCGTAGCGTGATGTTATATAGCAGATAACCTACATCAGTTAACAGATAACATATATAAGTTTTCAAATCTTACTAATAGTTTCAGAGATTAGCGCGTTAAAATAATAAAAAAAATCTTTAGCTTTATAATATTAGTAGGAATACATGGAGACATGTTAATTGAGCTAAAAATGAATATAAAAAAACTTATCCTCTGTTTTTTATCCTCATAAGCCATACTTCAATATTTTTCTCCTTCACGACTGAAGGACGAGACAAATATACGTTTTTCTGTACCATCACTTTCACTTTATTATATAGTTACAACTTATGGTCGAAGTACTCATATTTGGTTTAAAAATATCTTGATTAATAAAGGGTGGGAGCTTTAGCTAATAGAAACATAGTGTCCTAGAAAAAAAGTCCGTTACCGGCAGCCCTAATGTTAAGACACGTCCATATAAACGATTTGTATATCCCGGACTTGAATACAAAATAGTGTAGGAATAGTCGCTGCTTTATTTTTATTGTACGATCCGTTTCCAGTTATTTTCGATGTGTTCTTACATCGTTTGTTGTGAATAAAAATGCGAGATTTTTTGCCATCATTGCTCCATACGTACACTGTACTATGAAATATCACAACTGATTGTAAATTGTATAAAGATTGACCATGTTTCATGCTTTCTAATTTATCAACAGCCACTAGTAACGTCGCCTGCCTTTGGATTTTAATAAATTATTTTAATTTTTATTGTACTTAATTATTAATGTATACTATAAGAGATTTCAAATTATGTGATTAGTACAAAGGGCGGCTTTATTGCTAATAGCAATCACTTCCAGGCAACCTCTGAATAGATATGTCCTATGGAGTAGAATCGGAAGTATTTAGAGTGTAAAAGTAAAACAAAACTACTAAATACCACACAAATTAGCAACACGTACACTGTAGCATATATATATATATATATATATACTAGCGGGCCCGGCAGTCGTTGTCCCGCCCTAATTCTTGACAGATTATATACCAAAACGTTCCTCATGAATCACTTTATCCACTGGTGAAAACCGCATGAAAATCCGTTCAGTAGTTTTTGAGTTTATCGCGAACAGACAGACAGACGCGGTAGGGGACTTTATTTTATACTATGTAATGATGATATTTATATATCATCATAATATATATATATATATATATATATATAGCTGACCTCGCTACGCGTTGCTGTAGCTTAATTATTACATGTTGAATTGAATAAAACACGTACACCGTAAAATAAACTAAAAAAGAAATTAAAAACTAAAACGTGGTGTTATCTCTCAAAGAATCCTAGATTGCCAACGTGTGATAACATATTTTAAAATAATATCCCTACTCAGCAAGCCGGACCGAGTGAAGAATATAAATAAAACGGAGCGGGTGCAACGTACGAACGAACAGTCGCTCCTACAATTTCCTGTTAACAAACTAATTTAAAGCGCCATCTGTTCGAGACTGATGAAACTTACAATTAATAACAATAATCAACATTGACAACCATTCAATTTCTAATAAAAAAATATTGAGGCCATTAATCGAAATATAAATTACACATAAATGCAAACTTTCATGGGGATATACAAAAATATTAAACAAAACAAAGTATAGTAATACATACGACTATATATACAAAGCGAAATGTTAAATTGCAAATTGTGCTTCTTACCGAGAATTATGATACCGCATATTATCTCCATGCAACTAAAGGCTTACACCCTGCACGAAAAAAATTTTTTTTTCCAAATTGTTTACAGATATCGCTGTACTTTGTCCAATTTTCCTAAAGATTATTTAGTTGTCTCATGAGCATTACGTACTTTATCTGAAGTAATTGTGGATTGTCTTTTGTTTTTTTAATTGTTACTGCACACCTTATCTTTTACGGATATTAAGTTAACTGTTAAATTTATTCACTATAGCTTAATGGCTATTGAAAAGCGAAATATTAATAAATATAATAAATCATCATCATTATCAGCCTGTAAGAGATTCACTGCATAGTCTTAGGTCTCTTCTCGAAGGAAGGTATGGGCATAATCACCACGCCAGCCCACGATATGAGCGATTTTAAACTCTGAGATATCCACAGTTTTCAGTTTTCCTATATGCAGTGATACTACAAATCATTACATAGTATAAACCAAAGTCCCCTACCGCGTCTGTCTGTCTGTCTGTTCGCGATAAACTCAAGAACTACTGAAAGAATTTTCAAGCGGTTTTCAACAGTGGATAAAGTGATTCATGGGGAACGTTTTGGTATAATTCGTCAAGAACTTTTTTATTATCAGGGCGGGACAACGTCTGCCGGGACCGCTAGTAAAAATATAAAAAGGAATATCAGTCCAAATCAATTAGTCTACACAATTCTCTATCCGCCATTAAAAGTTATTAAAATCTGTATAGCCATTTCGTAGATTAATGCAAACAAACATGACACACTAAAATTGTATAGATAATTGCCATTTCAACTGAGTACCATCTGCAGATTCCACAAAGTTACATGAAGTTATCAACATTTTATCAAAAACGTTCGGTTAAAAGAAATTAGTAAATAATATTCCAATGATTTCATATAAAATTTTCAAGTAATGAAATCTTTTATGTCGGTACATTATATTTAAAAATGCGAGAAGTTGAATAATATTTTTAATAAAATGAATACAGCTGTTTTACCGGAGCCGCCGGACATGGGTGTCAAATACACGCTTCGGCTCAATTATAAACGTAATTGAGTGTTTGGGGTTGCCAGCGGGTGGACTGGGTTACAGCTTAGGGTTGGGGGGTAAATAGGAGGGGGGTAGAGGCAACAACAGAACTGTAGAGACAGCGCGATGCGAAATGACACTTGTATACTTGGATAACTCGGATTTAATTATTCGGTAACGGGAACGAATTAAATCTGTTTAGTAACGTTACTTGTTTAGAGTAACTTATGAAAATTAATGAAAGAAAATCTATTTATAACTTCTTTAAGCGTGTTCTATTGGAACTGCGTTAAATTTGTATAAATTGACATTTAAGTCATTTGATCGATAACTCAATAATCTCATACAGAATTTTGCGAGGTTATGCAAGAATGAAGAAATATGCACAAAGATTTTTATTTTACGTTAAGCACTAGCGGGATGGACGGATGCTGTCCCGCCCAGATAATAAAAAAAAACATTGACAAATTATATCTAAACTTTCCTATTGAATCACTTTATCTACTAGGGAAAAACGCATGAAAATCTATTCAGTAGTTTTTGAGTTTATCGCAAACAGACAGACGTGGCAGAGGACTTTTATAATATGTAGTGTTGGGACACGAGAGATATTAAGGTATGTATTGCGTCATCTAGGCAGACCTAAAATTGAATGTTTGTCGATTTGTTTCGATCTGACTTGAATGATTTTGAAGTAAAACTTTTTTAGGCGCGACTAGGAGGTAACGGACAACAATGCAACGGAAGTCCGTTACGGCAACATGGCGTCACGTTTCTATACCATCCGATTTTTAAATATTTTTGATTTTGTCAATAAATATTGAAAAAATCAATTAATAAAAAATATTAAATTGAATAATAATAAAAATCATACAATAGAATTAATTATGTATATATGGACGCGCGACTGTGCTGCCTTCTGGTGTCAATGTAAGTTAGTAACAAATTAAATTAACGCTTCATTATCTGTAGTGTCATCTATCAGCTAATTCGTAACTTAAATAAAACAGGAATGCCTTTTAAATTCACATATGACGTATTTATTTTTAACTTAATCGCCATCTCTTATAACGCCAAAGAAGATTTACTTCAATCGTGTGTGATGGTTACACGCACTCATATTTTTTTATACACCGGCCTCGTATTAAAGTTGACATATTTCCCAAATAAAATAATAGAAGTGATACCAAAATATCGGCCAAAAATACCAAAAAACGGCAAATCTAACTTATGGCTCGGCCACAACGTGAACTAAAATGTGAACCCTTCTCTGTAGACTTACTTGGTATTGTCTACAGAGAAGTAGCACTGTTGTTCTCTAGGTCCGATCCTTTGGCATGAAGCCCTCGAGTACGTTACTTTCATGACACAGTGACTACTAATACCTCCCACGTCTAAATACCCACACAGAAGGTACACAGTATCCTTAGGTACCTAGTAAGCAAAGACTAGTAGTACTTTAATGCTACTTACTCTATAGTGACGCAGAACTATACATTTCTGTCAGCAAATTAAGTTTATTGGGAGTATTTTTAAATTTAAGTTGTAAATCTTAATTGTATACCCAAACCGAATGTTCTCTTCCACCTGACACCTTAAGATTACCTTATCTTTTCGTAATTCTTCAGAAATATTAACTATTTATAAATGCATGCATATAGGATACACCAATTCCCTCCTTGTATTGTCCATACAAGTATATTCTTTCCTCTCCTTTACCTACAACAGATTACTATGGAATGATATGAAAATATTCCCATCGAATTCAAAATAGATTCAAACATTATGTTGTCCCAGTAAACATTCATAATAAGTGACCTTTTCCTTTTGTCGTTAAATGGTTTTAACTAAAGCTATCAGATCCTATATATATATATATATATGTGTAAGATGTGCCTATATATGTATATATGTTGTACAATTGTTTAGTTAGTTAGCCCGCTATGTTAGTTAGATTGGAATTCGTAAAATTTGCATGTAAGGCAACGGCTCAAGTCGAGGTTTGGACACTTAGGTACCCTTGCGCTGGTTGTCGTTTCGGTCGAGTGGCTTCAGCGATTACTACGAACAGCAATGAGGTAGTAAGGGTTCTTTATGTCAATAGCGTATAATCTGCTATTGATCATAAGAATTATTCTTAAGAAATAAATAACCATGGCGCTGGTCACTTGGTGAAATAAGAACAGAGGTTATCACATGACGCGAAACAATATAGTCCAAGTAAAAAGACGGAGTGAATAATATTCAATTTAATGTTCACTTAATTACAGATGAGGTCGGAATATTTGTTTGCTCGAGCCACGGTTATGACTACGCGAGTTCACCCGGCAATGTTGAATTCACTTCATTATAAAAGCCTTCCGTAAATATTATCACAGACTTCTGTGTACAATTTAACTTTGAATGTTTGCTGTTGCTCAAATCCCATCTGATACTTTCCCATTTCATCTTGTTTATATTACGTTGGCTTAATAATTTCTACGGATAATAAGTATTTTGTGAAAGAGAATATAAATCGTATTATTACTGCACACTGCGTAGCCTTCTACCACAAATCTTATGTGAAGTTAAATGATGGTGTGACCTAAAATAGTAATAAGTTAAGCCTAGACGAGACTGGCTCTTACGTGTGACAATCGGAGCACATATATAAGTGCAAGTCGATAGATTTTTTAATTACGATGGTGAAGTTAATCAAGTAGACATTAATAAATCCCTATCACCATGATATTTTCATTTACCTAAAATTTACTGTCGTTAAAGAATTCTAATTTAAGTTAATCAAGGTGATGGTATAATGCGTGTCTAGAAAAGCGCGATATTGTCGATAAGATTCAGGAAAGTATTCTTCGATGGTATGGTCAAGTGAAAAGAAAGCCACTAGATTACGTATCCAATTTAGCACTACAACTGTCCTTTCCCAGTCAAAGACCAAGTGGTAGGCCCAAAATAAATTGGAAGGGTGTGGTGTTGAAGGATATGAAGGAGTGCAAAGTTTCTGACTTTTTAAGGACAGAACGAAGTGGAGATAAAAGTTTGGAAGGATAACCCCAACACCATGTGGCACTAATAGTCAAGAAGAGGCTGATAGACGGATAGATGTTTGTAACTCTTTCATACAAAAACTACTGAAGGGATTTAGATTAAACTTTACAGTAATGTAGCCTACACGTCAGAATAAAAAATAGGCTATACGTTAAAACATATTATTTAAGTGAAACAAAATCAATAGAAATTAAAATCAATTGCAGATTGTATGTAACCGCATTACTTTAGAACGGCTGCACATATTTGGCTATTTTTTTGTTGTATTTTTAATTGTCAATAACAAATTGTCAGTACAAAAATGGTTAATAAATAGAGATTTAATGTCAAATTTCACATTCATCCGTTCCCGCAATTCGCTTAAAAAGAGGTACAAAGTTTTCGTTTCACGTATTAACATATAGATGAATAAATGTTTTGTGCTTTTAAGATTTAAGGCTAAAAAAGTAGAAATAAATGTATATTTTTGTAAAAAGTGACAAAAAAATGATAAGTAAAAATACTGATATCTGGAGGTGCTGATATTAACATGCGATGCGTCACTGTTAATATCAGCACCTCCAGATATCAGTATTTTTATCATTTTTTTGTCACTTTTTACAAAAATATACACTATTCTTAATCCAAATTTATTAAATTTTATTTTCTGTTTTTTAGTTGGATTTTTTATGAAAGCGTGTTTTTTTTAGTTTTTTTGAACTATTATTTATTTTTCATTTTCTAGTTAAATTTTTTTAACTTTTTTTTCGGATTATTGCATTGTCATCGACCTTTGACAGGTGTGCAAAGTTTGAATTAAATCTGATCGTTCAAAGTAGGACAAAATCGAGCTCAAAGGGGTCGGTTACAAACATACATACATACAGATGAAGCTAATAAAAGCGTGATAAAAAACGTGGACCGTCCAAAACAGTAACACCAATAAACACGAGACAAAAGCGCGCAGTCCGCAGCGAGGCGCGGGTGCCTATGCAAATTCCATTCGCACGTAATCCACTCAGCGAGATTGGTCTTGATTGATAGGCGTAAATTGGAAATAGGCTGTGAGCCGGAGCTCGCGGCGATGCCGACGCGACAAACCGCGTAATGTTCACGCGACGGTAAGATAAAAAACAGATTTTTCCTCGAAAATTTCCTATCTTATATTATGACATTTCTCACTAATATTATATCATAGCACAGATTTTCTTTTTGTACAAATAAACTCTCTATCTAGGTATATATCGTAGAATATTAACTATGTCTACCCGTGACATCGTTCCTATCTATACTAATATTATAAAGAGTTTGTTTGCTTAAACGCGCTAATCTCAGGAACAGGAACTACTAGTCCGATTTGGAAAATTCTTTCATTGTTAGATAGTTCATTTATAGAGGAAGGCTATAGCTTATATATCATCACGGTATGACCAATAGGAGCGGAGCACAGATGAAAAATGTTTCAAAATCGAGATGTTTTTTTTCTTTTTGAGAGCTTCTGCTGTGTGTCAGCGTTATCCCAGAGTAGTAACTATTACTACGCGGACGAAGTCGCGGACAGGGGCTATAATCTATATAGTAATATTATAAAGAGTGTGAGTTTGTGACGTTGTAGGGGGTAATCTCAGGAACTACTAAACCGATTTTGAAAATTCTTTAACCAATATAAAGCCACGTTATTTATAAGTGTCATAGGCATCATCACGCTGAAACCAATAGGAGCGGAGCAACAATGAAAAATGTTTTAAAATCGGGGTATTTTTTCCTTTTGAGAGCTTCCGCTGCGTCTTAGCCCAAAATAACTATTCCACGCGTGCGAAGTCGCCTGCAGAAGCTATTAACTTATTATATGATCTATAATCTATACTAATATTATAAAGAGGTAAAGGTTGTGAGGGTGTATGGGGTAATATGTCGGGGAGTCGGAGAAAAATGGTCGAACGAAAACGTTTCTTACGAACGCTGCCTTAATTATAAGATATATATGACTGAGTTGTAGAGAAAAGTTGTAGCTTGATAATGCCTATTACCGCCCAACGAAGTGGGCACGGGTCGGCTAGTTACTTATAAAATGTATATATTATAATCAACTATATCTAAAGGGAACGCGTGCGTGAACTGTTAATATTTTTTAAATAAAGGTTAAAAATGTCATTAAATGTTTTACTATTTATCTAAATATATCTTGTGGAACTTTTTGATTCAAAATGGTTTTTTGTAGGATTTTTGTCCCAAACAATCGTATAATGTATCATATTTGTAGTATCTAATAGTTTAGACAACATATTTCAACAGAATTAAAAAGAAATTTAAAATAATATCAGAAGCAATGTAATTTAGTATATAATATTTCCTAATTTAATCTAACTAATGAATAAAACTATGATTAAAAAATGAATTGTGTAAATCGACTTATGATGTGATTTTCGACTTATGAACTCAGAAACTTCTATACGGCCGGAGAAATGGTGCGTAGCTAAGAAGCTATACGTAAGAAAAAAGTACAGCCCGTCTTTACTGGATGACGTAGCTTTCTATCAAAGTCTGGAATAGGTCGTAATATAGGCTGTAGAGCTATGCTGAAGCTACTATTAGTTTCAGCGTGAATGGGTCAGCTCACCCGGGGTACTACCACCCGACCCACAGAAAACCGACGTGAAGTAACAGTGCTTGCACTGTCTCGTTTCGTTCGGTCAGTGAGAGCGTCGGATACCGATCTCCCTGTCCCATCTCCCCTTCCCCCCTCCCTTCCCCATTCCCCCCTCCCCCAATCACAGGCCGGCAACGCACTTGGGACTCCCCTGGTATTGCTAGTGTCTATGGATGGCGGTGATCACTTACCATCAGGTGACCCGCCTGTCCGTTTGCCCCCTATAATATATTTAAAAAAAAAGGAAATTATTACCCACTTAAAAACAAATGTTATATTTGTATTAAAATTCAATTTATTCCAATAGAATATCAGTCTCATTTCAATTATAGAAACCTAAATATTCCTCAGAGACTTTTATCGCCTTTCGAAAAATTGCAATTGGAATTTTCCAAACAACAAGGTGTATCAAGTTTTCGATTAATGAATTGCAGCGAACTCAAAGGTTTCCTCGCCCTTTGCTCGGTACAATGCAGAGCTGTTGAGAATTTCGACATGGCACATAACGTTGTCACTTCATTCGTGTCTCAAGTAATACGCATTAGCGGAAACTCGCTTCATACTTCAGTGTTTAGTTTTAGTATATTTTTCTAGCCATATGTTACTAAGTGCAATGTTACTCAACTTCTTGACTTTTTATAGGCATTGTTACTCTTAAATGAATACTGATATCAGCGAAGGCTTGAAAAGAGACGAGAGAGAAATCTTCTAGATTATGCACCGAACTGTTATCTTGTCATGTTTCTTGTTTATTAAACTGGAATTAATTAACTAATTTTAAATTAATTAGCGTGTTCTAAGGACGCCCGAGATGTTTCCTAGCCCAAAAAATCTATGTATCGTTGTTATATATAAATATCTTCTGTACGTGTATATCTACTGTACCACTGAACTCCTCCTAAACGGCTGGACCGATTTTGATGAAATTTTGTGTGCGTAATCCAGTGGATCCGAAAAAGGTTGAGATTTACAATTGGATCCGGTAGGTGGAATTGCGGTTGACTTTTAGGGTTTTTTTTATATTACCAAGGCAGAACAATGTCCGCCGGGCCCGCTAGTTCAACAATAAAATAAGATCGTTAAGCATAATTAAATTAAATTGTTTTTTATGCGGAGATAATTTTGGTAGTGATATATACATATATACACAAAAACAAGAAATAACATAAAACAGATTTTTTAAACGAAAAATGAAAGCTTACTAATCCCTAATACAAATTAAAAGTTAGTAAAAGTTAGCCAAAATTAATCAAAATCTCAAATAAAAAGCAAAAAATAAATAGTTACTACCAAAAACAAGCATTAAAATTGTATTAAAACAACATAAAAGAGCCCGGCTAAGATATTTAAATATTTTTTATTTTTTTTTATTTATTTATTTAGGTAACAAACAGCCATACATAAACATGTTATAATTATAATATAAACTAAAAGGCCTAAAGTACCATTATTTGAAAAACATATTTTTAAACTGTTTTTTAAGACATCATAGCATTAACTTGATAAGTAATTACTTATGCGTGTTAAATTAATTACAAATATATATATATATATTTTTTTTTTTTACATCTGCGGATGTAACTTTCTTTCTTTTAACATACACAAAAAAGTAATAAAGAACTAAAGAATAAAAATACATGAATTAATACTTCATATACCAGTCTTATACAGCACATCAGCCACTTTCCTTTTATAAGATAATAAATTATTAGAAAATATGTCAACACTGTTAAGATATTTATTGTAGTGATTACAAGATCGTTGAAAAAATGAATTCCTAAAATAATTTGTTCGACAAAAGGAGATATGAAAAGTATCCTTACTACGAGTACTAGGTCGTGGTGTTTTAAAAAAGATTTGTTCTAGAAGCGGGGATGAGTCAATATAGTTATTAATTATTTTATATAAGAAAATTGCGTCCAGATAAATTCTTCTGTCTTTTAAAGATTGCAAATTATGTCTAGAGGCACTTGATTTACAATTACTTAACGAGTTGTTAGTTTTGAAATCCAGGTTCTGTAAAAATCTATTGTTTACTTTTTCAATCCTAGCTATATGTATCTCGTATTGCGGACTCCATACTACGCTTGCAAACTCCAATATACTGCGGACATAAGCGAAATATAACACTTTTAAAGTTTCTGGTCTTTGAAAAGGTTTCCCGAGACGAAGAATTAAGCCGAGTTTTTTGAAAGCTTTAGAAACTATGACATCTATATGAAGATTGAAATTGAGTTTAGAGTCTAGAATAACGCCTAGGTCACGGATTGCATTATTGCGAGTGATTATATTACCGGCAAGCACATAGTCGTAAATTAAAGGATTGTGTTTTCGGGTGAAAGTGATAATATGACATTTATCACTGTTAATAAACAGTTGATTCAAGGAGCAATATTCGTTAAAAATATCAAGATCACATTGTAATTCCTTACAGTCAGCTTCAGACTGGATAATTTTGAAAATCTTTGTGTCGTCTGCATAAAGTAGATGGCAAGATTTATTGAAACAATTTCCAATGTCATTAATATATAGCGTAAAAAGGAACGGGCCCAGATGAGATCCTTGTGGAATACCGGAAGGAATCGTGAGAAACTCAGATCGATATCCTTTAAGTGCTACAGCTTGACTGCGGTTTATAATATAGGACTCAATCCATCTTAGCAGATCGCCGTGTATACCCATGGTCAATAATTTTTTAAGTAATATTGAATGATTTATTTTGTCAAAAGCTTTAGAGAAATCAGTATACACGGCATCCACTTGACAACCAGAATCAAGAGCTTTAGTAATAAAACTAGTGTAAGAGATTAAATTGGTATCAACACTACGACCACGATAGAAACCATGTTGTTCAACAGCGACATGGTGATGAATTTGTGTAGTTAATTCGTTCGTGATAATTTTTTCAAAAAGTTTTGCAAAAACGCAAAGTTTTGAGATTGGTCTATATTGTTTAATATCATGTTTATCGCCTCCTTTTAGTATTGGTGTTATCAGTGCCATCTTCCAAATATTCGGGAAACATCCTTCTGTTAGAGATTTTTTATAAATTATAAAAAGTGGTGTAGATAATTCTTTCGCAAGTTTCGAAACAAGAATGGGGTGAATATTATCAAAACCAGCCCCTTTATTAACGTTCGTTTGTTTTAAAAGCTTGAAAACCATTTCTTGTGAAACGTTGACAGAACTAATATCAACTAATGAAGATACAGTTTGAGATATGTCATCATTTGAACTATGATTATTGTCCTGAGGACTGTTTACATAGACTGAATTGAAATACGTATTAAACATATTGCATATTTCTTCACTATCAGTTGAGGATTGGTTGTTGTAATTTATATGCGCTGGTATGTTGTTGTCGGAGAATTTTGATTTTATAAAAGACCAAAAATATTTTGGGGATGTATTAATTTTATCTTCAGAATATGAAATATAATTGCGATAGCATTCTGCTTCTAATATTTTTTCTCTTTTACGCAGCAGTTTAAAGTCTTCAAAGTCTCGATAATTTTTATATTTTTTCCAATTTGCATGAGTTTTTAATTTTTCACGAATAAGTTTTAAAAGGGCACGTGAATACCAAGGTGGATAATTTTTATTTATGCATATGGGTTTCTTAGGAACGTATAAATCAATAAGCTTATGCAAAATGCAATAGAAATAAGTCACTGTTTTCTCCGTGTTTAAGTTGCTGAGACAATGAACCCAATCGATATCCATCAAACCCTTACTTAGAGCTTCAAAATTGGCAGAGTGAAAGATATATTTAAAACGATATTTATCTTTCATAAATATAATAGGAGAAAAATTAAGCACAATTTCAAGAGATTTGTGATGAACGTCTTCAGGGATAAGGGGTGAGGTACAAGCAGTGACAGAGCAATTTTGGTTGCTTAACACTAGATCGAGGATACGCCTATTGGTATTATAACAATGGTTGTATTGTAAAGTATTACTTAAACTCATAAAATCGGATAGAATTGTTACTACATTATAGTTACCATTATTTAACAATTTTAATTGATAATATTCGTCACGAACCCATTCTGCCTGAGATATATTATAATCACCTAAAATTAAATATGTGCTGTCATTTCTATCATTTTGCATTATGTCACAAACATTGTTAAAAAACGTTTGTAATGATAATACATGTTTACTATTATTATGCGGGAAATAACAACAGGCAATATGTAGTGAGCGTAATGAAGCACGCGCAGTGTTCGGAGGGAAGCGAGGCGAGGGGTGATTATGAACCGCGGCCGATGACGCCGAGCCGAGCTCGATGCTCACCCACAGCTCTTCGGTATCGCTAGCCGAACACCAGTCGTCGCGCCGTCGCGCAACGAGCTCGCGGCGCACCGCTATTAAAACTCCGCCACCCCTCACACTCTCACCCGTATACGAACGATCTCGTCTATATACTATATAATTATTATAAAAATATTCAGCGCTATCGAAATCTGACGTTAACCAAGTTTCTGTTAGACAGATCAAATCATAGTCAGATTGCAAAAGATTAGAGAGAAATGTATGTGACTTAGTACGTAATCCCCTCACATTTTGATAGTAAATATTTAAATTATTAAATGTGAGCTCTTTTAAAAGAAAAAATTACATTAATAATATGTTGATAATTGATAATTAGATACTCCTATTAAACAATATTTGTATAATGGACGGAATTATTAGGAAATAGGCATAATATATTTTCAGAGAACATGTGTTGACATATTTAAAAAATAAAAAATAAATAAGAAGTGTGTTCTTAATAACAACGATGATAATGGCATTCGTTATAAAAATTCGAAGTGGTGAATGGCTTTTAACAAAATTATAATAAATATTAATTGTGTGGTACCGCTTATATAATATGAATACTTTGTAACAGAGATCTATTTGCCATAAATGAGAAAAATAATATCACTTTATCTTTTGAAGGTCTGATTCTTTGGAAATACGAATAATACCTGATTTATCATTCTTTCGCATCAGGATCTTACAGTCTCTAACCCAGAGATAAGAATAATTACAGCGGACCTTGAGCTCCCTGGCACGCCTTAACAACAATTTGTTGGCGGGTGTAAGATGGTCATTTAAGTAAAGGTTAGAAGAGGGTCCGAGTATTCCAATGTCCGCTGTCGTTAAACCGCGTCGTGCACGAACGGCTGCGATGAGCTGATCCTTGCGCCGGCGCTGGGTGAACCGAATAATAATAGAAGGATGGC
>AP028435.1:19732461-19854012 GCA_036509395.1 Antheraea yamamai | reverse complement strand
AAGTAATTTAAATAATCGAGTATTGCACATTGCTATTTTTAAGTTTTAAAAGAGGCTATAGAGATAAAGAAGCACATATATTTTGAATTGAATAAATATTATTGTAAAAACGTGGGAATTTAAAACTGTTTTAATTCAATCCTAAAGTTAAAACTATTTACAAGAGAATCCTTAATGCTTATATGAAGAGATGAGAATAAAATGGACTACCAACTGAATGATCAGTTAATAGCAACTAAAATTTGGTGGATAAGTATAGCATAACGTAAAATCCTAAAAAGACACCCCATTATATTTGAAAGGACACGGTATATAATTGCATATCACATATAATACTCACGAAGCCCTTTTTTGGATTCAATAAATATTTACATATACCACTTTGGAGATGTGATGCTTCGGAAAATAGTCTTCAATACGTTGCTTTTTTAATGCAGTAACTTAACTTTTACTAGCTTACGAAACACAAGACACTTTACTCTACATTTACACACTCTTACAGTAGATACACAATAGGGTGAAAATTAGATGGGGTGTTTTCGGAAATCTCTACTCCCAGGTGCTCAAACGTTTCCGAATTCGAGAAAAATCCCTGAAATTTGAGTTCTTAGTATGAACTCTTAAAATAGTTCGCATTCCAATCCAAGTTTCTTATGGAAATAGCACAAGAAAAAAGTCATCATTCTTTACCATTTTATAACTCGGGGAGAAATGGATCAATAATAATAAATAATACATATTTTTATAGAGAATCGAACGCTTTACACAAAAGGTTTGTAATAACTTTATATCTATTAGTTTAAAAGTTATTCGAGTTCAAAATTTAACTTTTATATAATGACCGCTCTAATACATAGATTCTATGATGAACTGTAAACGCATATTTAGTAATACTTATAATTAGTAAGTTCGAAGCTATATTCAGTTCACGAAATGAACAGTTCAAACCAAGGCTCGGTCATTTTGGTTCCATTGCGCTGGTTGCCATTTCGACTGAGTGCCTTCTACACTCAACACCAGCCTGGTGAAGTTTTCAAAGTCCTTCAAACCAACAGTGGTAGTTTGATCCAATGACATATCACAAATAGGTCGTAACATATGCCTGAAATAAATCGCTTCAGCCTGCATCTTGCGTCACGAATCCTGTACAATTGTGCAACTGAATGCACCTCGAAGCGAGTGTCGCATGAGGTCAATGATTATGGGGCCGACGACTCCAGACATAGATAGCTTGAGTCGCCTGCCTGGCTTTAACGGTCCAGCTTTGCTTTAGCTATAACAGTTACCGGTTCGAGACAGACTGCTTTGAGAACTTTTCCTCAAAATATATTTCGAAGTTGTAGGTTATTTATACATTATTATATTTTCTTTCTGATATTTAATGTACTCATATTTATAACATTTGAGTAGATATTTGAGAATACATAGATTTTAAAGATTAGATAGAGATTAGATATAGATTTTAGGTTTTGAAATAGACTAAATTACTTGTTATGATGTCCACTATCTACCAGTAAAAGTTCCTGAAAATTGGTCAAACCATTTTGGAGATAGCTACGATGGCAAAGCCACGGTTAACAGCTATTATAATTTAAAATAAAGAAATTTACTTGTTATGACGTCCGCTATGTGCCGGTGAAAGTACCGTGAAAATCGGTCCAACCGTATGGATATTGCATTGCGGACGAAGCGGTTAACAGCTAGTCTAATTTAGAGTAGCCTAAGTAGCCCGCTGTAATTTAAGCTATCTGCCAGTGAAATTCCCGTCTAGATCGGTCCAGCCGTTTCGGAGATTACCCGGAACAAACAGACAGACAGACTGACAAAAATGTTAAAAATTGCATTTTTGTTATCATTTATGTGTATACTTTCATACCCAATCCATAAAAAAAAATTATTTTAATATTACATACAGACACTTCATTTTTATTGTATGTATAGATAGATAAACTTAGCGTTCGAGTCACTGTCTCCGAATTAAAAGCACGCTATATAAGAGTAAATTTACTGTTACTTGAATGTAGGATATCCAGATATGCATACTTCATACAAATACGACTATAAATACTCGTCAAAACTATGTTTCTGTAGAAAATAAAGAAAATGATATAAAATTCAGAATTTGTATAAAAAAATGCGCAGTCATTATAATCGTGGAGTTAATCTTCTGGAGATAAAACAATGTTTTTTCGTGTCTATTAGTTGAGTTCCCTATTGATTAACAGTTAATCTTAATTCGTGTCGGCTCGATTAAGCCATTTAGATTGGAGGAAATGAATGTCTTAGCAAAGATCATTTGTCGTCGGAATAAGGGAAACAGTACTAGCGAATTTTAAGTGTTAATTCTTTTAGTTCAGGCTTTGAGATAATTCATTGTGATCGCTGTATACATGCACAATATTAGTAAGACTACCTTTTACAGTATATCATCAAATCAATCTTTATACCAGGTAAAAGGTTAGATACTCGCAGTATTCTAGGATATAACACTTCATGGTCACATTTAACACATAAAATAATAATATCAAAACAAATACTAATAGACAACAAAGAGTACCTTAGGTAAAGTTTGTTCTAAGAATTTCAAAAGTATTGATAATAATTTAAATAAACCTACGTTGAATGGCCGGTGATAAAAGCTGCGAGCGGCGGCCCGGAGTTAATAACCTTCGATAATGAAACTGACAATAAACCCTTTTATTTGTTCAAACTTCGAAAAATTATTCTTTGTTAGTTGGTTGGCTTCACTTTCAATTCACTTTTACATCACCCGACGGTCATTGACACTGTGCTTTAACATAGATGCTTAGAGGATTGAGTATAATTTTTATACGTTTCTAGATAATTAGGTCAAATATTAAGAACCTATTTTTTTAATTGATCTAGATCTAGAACGATTAGTCAGTCCTCCATAAATATTGCTACTGTCTAAATATTCACCTGGTATATATACTAGCTGACCCGGCCACGCATTACGTTGGCTCAGTTATTACGTGTTGAATAAAAATTATGATAAAGTATTTATATGGCACCAACTATGAGTATCTATAACAGTCGATCCTACAGTGTTCTGTCAACAAACTAATTTAAAACGCCATCAGTTCGAGACTAATGAAACTAACAATTAATAACAATAATTAAAATTGAAAAAATATTATGGCCATTAACCGAAATATAAATTATCCAGTCTCTTAAGTTGGACCAAATGTACATCAATGCTAATTTTCATGAAGATCGCTTGAGTAGTTTCGGAGTTCAACGTGGACAAACGTGGACAAACACTGGATTTTTATGCGATAGTAACTCACAATATACAATGTTTGCCCATCCCAACAAAGGGACAATGTGACATAATAATAATCAGCCAAGGATACACATAAAGCAGAGGTATGATATTTCAATAATATCAGAAGAATGTGTAAGTATAAACTTAGTAATAAACTTTATTCCATCCGATATCGCTACGTCATCTAAACCACAATTAAGAGATAACTCTATTGTACATATGTATGTGACTGAACTTCTAAGCTGAACAGCTGATTTTTTCATGAATGTTCCAAGGCAGGACAACGTCTGCCGGGCCCGCTAGTATCTATATATAAATAAAAATCAATTGCAAAATGTATGTAAGCGCATTACATCAGACCAGATGCTATTTGGCTAGTTCTTTTTGTTGGCATAATCACTACGCCAGCCTACGACGTATTGGCGATTTCAAACTCCGAGAAATCCACAGTTCTATGTTTTCACACATACAGTGGCACTATAAGAATATTACTCAGGTTCACATTTCCTCACGACGTTTTCTTTTGCCGTCAGCCGATAGTGCTACTTATTTAAATTAGTTTATGTACGTGAATTCTGAAAAAATCGTTAGTACATGCCGAGGTTCGAATCTGAGGATATAGGATTGACAATTCCATGGGTCAAGCCACTCGACCACTAACAGCAGGACTTTTTTTTATTGTGTTATTTAATTATTAGGTCAAGGTTTGTATCAAAGAAATCGTTTGAAAAGTCGCACAGAAGACACAAAATTTTAGTTTAAAAAATCTGCATATAAATATAAGTGTATGTGAAGAACTGTAGTAATAATATTTTCAAAAATATTGATGGAATTGACAGTTTGCTTTTAATTGCTATTTTATTTCATTACATGGTCGAACTATAAAAGAAAGACTTTATTCGTTGCTAGACCCGTTCGTCGCCGGGCCGTGCAGCTAGTGCATAAGTTTAGATATATAATTGAAGTGTGTTTTGTTTATCCAGACTAATCTTTGAAACTTCTAAACTGATTTTGAGTATACTTTTCCGGGAACTTTTATAGTTTTTTCTTGACCACATATAACTTCCTTTTGTTATAAGAGATACGAATTTATGTTAAAGTTTAACAGAGGTAAAAAATCGGTAATAAGGTGACATGGGGTCAAATAGTAATAATATC
Source organism: Antheraea yamamai (assembly GCA_036509395.1). Taxonomy (NCBI): domain Eukaryota; kingdom Metazoa; phylum Arthropoda; class Insecta; order Lepidoptera; family Saturniidae; genus Antheraea; species Antheraea yamamai. The sequence goes on along the minus strand of AP028435.1, from coordinate 19,849,568 downwards.
ATTGACACAAAATAGGCGACTTACAATTCGATTCACAAGTACCTATAATAATAGTATCAAATATTCCTAATCGATTTAAAAAGATATGCTTTATTGTAGCTTGCATATATCTCTACGCATACGATTTTCTGAATAGTATCTACAAGTAAAAAGTAGTCCAAATAGAAAGGACAAAATTGATAAATAATTCTGAAAGAAAACATTTTAACTATATGATTACAAATCGTCAAATAAAAACGATTTTGTCGATGGTATGTTATTACGAGGTAATTTTAAAAACCAATATAAAATATTAAAACAGTAATTAAAGGCTGGGGATACATTACAAACATATATATAACTATAAGATGGTTGACACACTTGCGTTTTTAATGGATAAGATTTTTATGCTATGCATTTTACTGTTACTCGCTACCAAATGACGCTGCATCAACTTATATACCGTTCAATTGGTGACCATGAAAATGTGTGTATCTGCATAGTTATATAGACACAAAATCGTACTGAACTGGTTTTTATTTATCTATCTATTTGTAAATACTGACTAGAACAAATAATAGCATATAATAATGTTAAACGTGTGCAGAGTTAAGATAGTTTGTTAAAAATTAAACATTTGTGTACTAATTCTTTGTTTTTATTTCAATTAACTTTTATGCTCTTGAAACAAACGGTGCTTTAAAATGTGCGTAATTTTGCAAAATAAATACCGTTATATTATGTGGCGTGAATTTCCAAGTAAATCACACACAATTTAACTCTACAAAAGTTGCTTAACTGTACACACTAGCTTATACGTACTGCTAAGCTACGGGTTAATTGAACGGGGTTGAAAATTATACAAACTTTCACCCTAACACTAATGCTAACCGACGTTTTGTAAAGCAAAGCGTACCTCGTTCATACCGAGTCAATATTAATAGAGGATACGTCAATTACCGATGTCTAGTGATGCTTAAAATCGCGGTCTTCGTCGATAAGGGGTTGTTGCACAAGTGATTATCTTCGGATATTGTCCTTTGACAAAGTTTGTTTATCGATCCAGACAACCTTTATCTTACACGGATTTATATAAAAATGCGACAACAAGGTTGATTACTTTATTATTCAAATTTATAAACAGTATACAGTATACATTGACTACAATCTCATTTGATGCTAAGTGATAATGTCATCTAAAATGTTGAACACGCTAAAGCTAGAGGTTGACTGACTCTCAAATGTAGCTGCCAGAACACACCAACAAGTGCTTGGGATCAGATTTTTAACTTGTAGGTGTAGCTAGCTAGGCGAATTTCGAAAAGGACCTACCTCTATGCAAAATCATATTGTGTAGGAAACATATTTTAGATAATTCAGAGCGTTATATGGGGACAGGTCTGATAATTATAGTAACGCAAAAGCAATTATGGCTTACACAGTGCTGATCGAGGTAGATTTGAATCCTAGTGAATGAGGTAGGTTTCACTGAAGGAAAACATTGTGACGTAACCATAGCATGGTGTTAGGCCTTTGCTATACTTCCTTGGCTAGCTGCAATACACTAGTTGAAAAGTTGTCACCAAGCTACAGGTATGTTTCGGAAACTGCACGAGAGCTGGTCCTTCTTAAAGCTTAGCTTGTTTATCAGCTTAGACTACCTGGTCATTTAACATCAGATGTAATTGGGGGTTATTTAAGTATTAACTAAGTATTAATGACGGGCGAGGGGTCCCCGAATTACTTATTTTTGATGACATAAGGGACGGAGGATCTGGATGTTTAGGTCTGACACGTGAGGCGTGCGGTCTTATCCACTGGACTACCATTGCCCTAATATAGGTTAATTCCTGTATAAGTTATAAATTCCTTATTTCGAGACTTGTTAACTGCTGCCCAAGATTCAATAAAGAAACCAGAACAGATTAAAAAGACTTTTATACGTGTTTACATAACCATGGGAGGAGGTAAGAACATTGCTTAAATTCATGACCACGCGGAGAGGACGGTCAAAAATTACAAAAGATATACTTACACTATACCTTGCGGTGAAACATGAATTACTGTCATTGCAATAGTGTACCATTTTTTATTTTTTATTTGTATACGAAATCATCATAAAAACATTCCTATTTAACTATCGCTTAATATTTCAAGTGTAAGCTATTATTATTTGTAGTAATTTAAACTTATACGAAACAAATATTGCTTTCATAAACAAGTAAGACAGTTTGTGGGAATACGGCTCTGATTACGCGAACTATAATAACTAACCTGAATAACAGAAAGTACTCTCATTTTAAGTTTACGTACCAGTGAAGTGAAATAGAATTTCGATATCTCATATTAATGAGTTGGTGTTTGTTTAGTTTACTTTTGTTCGCTTAATGCAAATTCGCAAATGGGTTATGATGTCATTGAAAATCATAAGTTTAGTGAACGATGAAGCTTAAATGCAGTTGCCAAAATATACCGTAAAGTTATTTGAAGATATATGTCGGCGCCATACCAGAATTCTCCCCAGGATCCATCATAAAAATGATACCATTAATGAAAACCAAATTAATTATATTTTCTTTTACAGCACCACTCTACAATGATCGTACAAAGAATGTTTTTCTTAACTTAATTTCTTATTGCCCGTTTGTAACTCACACCAACTCCGCCATATCTTATTTTTCAATAATAACATATTTTCTTTATTACAAACATAATTAATATCAACGGTTTACAAAACAATATAAAATAAATAATAATATTGCAATTATTTTAAATCTTCATTAAAAGCTGAAATATATCTTAATTAGCTTATTCAGAAATAATTATAATAAAAAATACACCGGAAATGTCGCATTTAACACATTTATGGCAAAAAAAAATCATATTTCTATTTTAAAATTCTTAAAACAATATTAGATTACAATTAAACATAACCAAAACTTTTATTAAATCTAATTAATTTAATTCGTTACTTATCATAGTAATCTGTTCGTACTTTTCTATATTTTATTTACTTTATAACAAGAAGTTGCTAATAATATTTCCTGCTATCTAAGTTCCGATAGATGGCACTACAGATAATAAAGCTTTGATTTAATTTGTTACTTGCTTACATTGACACCAGATGGCTGTATGGGCGCGCGCCCATATATACAACTTGAGGTACCATCACCTTCTGATTCCGATAAGCAATTTTCACTTAAAAAAAAAAAACCAAAAATCGAAAATATCATAAATAAATAAATAAGTATTTTAATAACTTTTCATATTTAACCTATCGGATACGAACGAAACCTTTGATGTCGGAGCGATAAATTCAGTACGCGCAAACACGTGGATTACGAGATATTGGGACCAAAATCCACGTTTGTATGTCGAAGGCACATTGTTTACATTTACCTACATACGTTGAATGTAAACATTTAATATCGGTGCTGCAGGCGAGAGATCCCTATCGAAAATCTAAAGCGCGACGCGGCGCGTTCGCAAACATACCGCGTTATCGACGTTCGGCTTACACAATTATTTATTACACGCTTAATGTTGAAACTCGTGAGAATTTTAAATAATGAGCATCTAGAAGTTCTATTTCGTGCACTGACAATCTCAAATTATAATAGTAAATAAGAATACAGTCCACCATATGTGGTTACTTCAGTCTGCAACTAACCTACAACAGATCGCAGTTCTGAGGCCAGTCATAATAGGCTGTTACTCCTGAGGAGAATTTTGTCTAATCGTTCTTTTATCCAATGCGGGCAATATCAATCGATGTAGACCGAGGGCTACCTTTATTATACGAAGCAAATATAAATAGTGATGTGGGTGGAGTAAATGAGAAACTCTTGGAACGGCGCCGATTGATTATTTCAGAAGAAGTGAAGAATTTCAAATATGAATAAAAATGTAACTTCATTATTAAATTCACCTCTTTTTTCATTTAGGACTATCTTGAATTGTACACCCACTCCTTCGGGAAAAGCCTGGGTAGTGTCAGACTCTTACTGACTCACGGTAAACCGTCTGTCATTCTAAATTAGGCCTCGGGATCACGCGAGTATGCACTGTGATAACACGGTGGGAAGAGTCAACGCGAATACCAAACCGCCGTACAGAGACTTACCGTGACAGTTTGGTCTAACTGTATCCCCATCTGCAAAACCCTTGGTGCAGTGTTTCTAAATATGGTCGTCTCCTCACTCTCTGTAACCTTTTAAAACGGTTTTTCCCATGGTAACTTTTTAACGAAATTTTTTCATCCCTCCACGCATAGATTACATTCTCTCCAGTTCTACCCCAGCTACTAAAAGTTGATACTCGGTTTTTTAAAGTAGATTAGTTAAGAAGATATATACATACAGATATATACATTCTATTATGGAACTCCAATTCAGGACAAGTAGGTTCTGTCGTCTCCTTAGCCCTTATAATAGTGACGAAAAACCGTAGATTTGCTATACCTATAATCGTCATTCAACTTACAAAAATGCTTTGTAATTCTTTATACTGCTATTGAATAGAACAATACTTTATTTTAGTATTGTTTTTGTAAGTTAATTTACATATTGTATACGTTAGTATACCCAACAAAGATTTCGCCATCCAACGTCACAATTGTATTTCAAATCTGCGGTCGCTCTCAGCAAAGAACAAAATACATAATGTCGTGGTAAACACGCTTTGACATGTCGACGTAAATTCTATTTCCGATGGGGACTCGGTTTCTCGTTGTTACTACGTTTCTTGTAATTACGCCCTTTGTGCACGGAGTATTTCGAATTCCAATGTGGGGTTATTATTTAAGTTATTTTATCTACAGTTGCTTTTTTTGTTACTGCTGTGTAACCATATGGTTATGATTTCATAGAGTGTCCAATTCGTCATTCAATTAGTGTCAACTTTTCATATTTTTCGAAGCTTTTGTCTTAAAAGCAATTCATGATTATCGATGGCTTCAAATTATCATTTCGGAAATTTGTAATTTGATATATATTAGTAGATATACTTCAATCACTTAGAATAGCAGAATACTTACGGTGCGATAATGCAATTGGATATGAATACTAAGATGAGTCTGAGCTTTCGGTGAAAGGGAGGCGTCGTGATGATACCACAGCGTTGTTAACGACATTGGCTATTACCTCATTGCTAGCTACAATTTTTAAACTGAACATCTATCATCAAGCACTGACAAGTGTGTTGTAGCAGCTGCACTTGTTAGCCAGGCTCTAACGATGGTGAAAACGCTGAGTTATTATCATCTTTAGTTTCCATGTTATTCAAAAATGGCCTATAAATGTTATTGTAATTATTATGTGTGTATCGGGAAAAAGTTATGAACTTTCATTGTTTCTCAATAGAGTAGTTGTTACCACATAAATATATACAGCTCCACATACCATGACACATGAAGAGTTGAAGGTGACCGCCGGGCTCCGTCCTACTAGGGAGACAGAGTAGGTACACACCAGCTACCTCTCCTCATCCGCCGAACCCGTGCAATGAGGTGATGGACCCCTCGGTCCATCCTCTCAAGTCCGGCTACGGTGGCGGGAGGAGACGGGCATGTCGCCACTTGATGACGCGAGATGACGTCCTCGCAGAAGGAGGCCATCGCTTTCCATGCCTCCTCGCTGCCGAGCATCGCCGAAACCACACTCGGCAGCGACAAATCTGTACCCATTGCCACAGTCAGAACGCGGCGCTGTCCCTCCAACGCAGCACACTCGTGCACAAGGGTGCATAGGGTAATAGCGCTCTCCTTAGTAGTCAGGTGAAGCTGTTAAAGCCTTGCTAGGTCAGTTCGAAAGGAAAATACACAAAGTCTTCATTTCAGAAAACTGAGAAATTAACTTCTCAATTAACATAACTTACAGTACAGTATAATTAAATAAGTAAAAGTAAACATCGTTTTTTTTATTTATTCATTAAAAAAAAACATTATACACAAACTTTTATAATGGCCACCAAACTAAGCAGAGCCTGTATCTTGGTAGGCAGAAAAGGATTAGATAGCGTGCTTTACAGGAAAAGCACCTTAGCGGGCCTTTACACGTATGCAAAATTTACAACCAAAAATTGTTAGATAGGTCATTTGACAAATAAATATATACACTAATACAAATATGCATATACACATTCATAAAAAAACTAAAACAAAGTTTATTTATTTATTATGTATATCTCAATATTTATGCAGCTACGATTTAACTTTTAACATATATTCAGTTTCATTATTATTTACTATCATTTTCAAATATACGGTGCTATATTAGATACGTGTGAATTCATTCGCGATGCGAAATTGAAGCGTTTATAACTCAAAAGTTGGGCCGTCGGCTATCGCGTACGGATCAAAACGCCCGTCCCGCATCCTAGTCGGCAAACACCAATATAGCGTATTCTTTTGAGTGCAAAATTTGGGCAAACGTTTACGTTAGGATCCGAATGTTTCAGGGCTAAAATCCGTTAGTTCGATGCGGGGTCATGCACCGCCGCGTGTCGCCCCCGGCTCGCGGTTGATCGAACAGAATTTTATGAGTTACACACATTTATGTGATTCGGGGATTGTGTTTCTTCAATTTATTCAGTAATGTTTTTTTAATGTTGTAATGTTGAATTTAATTTTTTTATTTACCTTCACATTTATATTCATAAACTTTCAAATAATCTTATTATTTCGTATTGAGGTAACTTCTCTTTAATTTAATTTCACATGAATATCAACAGACAGTAACCAGTCCAGATTATAGAGATAAAACGTATAGTTGTTTGTATGTAAGAAGCCAATATGTTATAAAAACTGTTACAATCTTGATCTAATGACCGCGCTACAAGTTTCGGATATGCTAATTAGTTTCAAAGTTATTGTAAAAAAAAAAAAAAAATTCACGGGAAATATGGTTGTATGAATGAAATTTAAAGCCGTTGTTTAACTCTTATTTTGTCGTTCCTACTTAACACCAACAACCCTTTTATCGATTTTAAGTTATCCGATATAAATTTTATCATACTGCTTAGCTCCTAAGTAGCGTAGTACTTAAGTAAGCGTACTAATTACTAAAATGAGATTTTACATTGTAATTTAACCCAGACGAAACTGCGTGCAGTATTTAGTAGATTAGAGAAATATAGAGAGTTTAAAATAAAGAGTAGCTCACTCGAGTTGATTCATTTTTCGGCGTCTAAATAAACACCTTTAAATTTAAATGAATAATACATACTTTCTTATATAAATAAAATGCTAGCGCGTAGTTGTACATTAACTGCTTGATGGATTTCGTCCATTTTTTTTTAATTTTATTTGTAACCACTTTGTCCTTATAAAAAAACAGATATCTTCATTTAATATTGAGTTATTAATGTTTTAAGACACTACAATTTTATAAGGACTATGCGTTTTGTGATGTTTGAAATGGCGCAAGCGGTGTAGCGCCCATGCGCAGGAGAGAAATAAATTCAAGTCCGTTTTTTAAAATAAATGATGTAGCGAAGTATATTTTCCTTTCCTTTTTTATATGTTTTTCTCTTTACATAAAATATTAAAAAATAATAGTCAACAAGATAGTACTCAATAAATGTCATGAGAATAATGTAGAGCCGAAGATGCTATAAAAATGTCTTAAGTAAAATTTACTTAGCGAGTTTTTTTCTTTTAATTAATATAAAACCCCATAAAAACTAAACAAACAAACAAACAAAGTAGCATAAAATATAAAGAAATATCACTTAACTTCGCGAAGCGTTTAAAGCAATGATAAACCCATCGAATCTAACCCTAGACTTATATTCTATCGAAGTTTATAATTAATTTCGTAAACTTTTCAGCTTAAACTAATCCTCGGGGTACTGAAATATTGTTGAAAAAAAAACTCCGATTACATTTTTATAGGGCCATTAAGGATTCCATTAAGGGTTCCTCGATATAAGATTTTGAAGTGCAAGCCGTCGTATTGTTGATAATATTTCGGGCCGTAACACTAAAACAAAATAATCGTAAACTCATACGAAATCATTATGTGGAAAGACGTAAAGTATTTTTTATCATCGTACTTAGAAGCATATATTTTTTTATTATTTCTAAGATTTCTGTATCTTCTACACCGTTTTTATATGATACATAGATGTATATTTTTAATTATTTCGTACATATATGTCTCTCTCTCTCTCTCTCTTCCTAGCTGTTAGTCCCACATGGTAGTGGGGTCAGCCTTCCTTACTTTTCTTCTCCACTTCGCTCTGTCCCTGACATCACATTCGGAAACTTCGCACTCCTTCATATCTTTCAGCACTACACCCTTCCAATTTGTTTTGGGCCTGCCTCTGAATCTCTGACCCTGAAGTGACAGTTGTAATGCCAAATTTCCCACGTAGTCTGGTGGCTTTCTCTTTACGTGACCATACCATCGCAGCCTACTTTATTGTATCTTGTCGACAATGTCGCGCACCCCTAGGCTGCCTCGCATGTATTCCTTGTGGATTTTGTCGAGCCGAGTCACGCCGCACATCCACCGTAACATTTTCATTTCAGCAACTTGAATGGTATGGGTGTTCTTTTTGTTTACAGCCCACGTTTCGCTGCTATACATGAGGACAGGTCTTATGATGGTCTTGTAGACAAGCCCCTTGAGTTTAACAGGCATTCTTCTGTCACATGTAACACCAGTCACTTCTCGCCATTTAAACCAAGCTGCGGCTATTCGGTGCTGAATGTTGCCATCAATGTTCCCAGACCTATCAATTAAATTCCCCAAATACTTATATTCGTCACAGGAGTTGACCATTTGTCCATTGATTGAAATTGGAGTATTATCGCTGATATCTGGTGCATTAATCGACATATACTGGGTCTTTGCAACACTCAGCATTAGGCCGCCGGCCCGTAACTGGTACTTCCATGCCAACAGTGCCTGCTGTAACTCAGTACGGCTCTGTGCAGATAGCTACATCGTCTGCGTATATAAAAGTCCACGCTGGTAGGTTTTGCGCTACTTCGGTAAGTGAATCCAAGACCAAGCAAAACAGGACGGGGTTCAGTACAGAGCCTTGGTGAACGCCTTCCATAACCGGTATCGGTTTCGTCTCACCCGCCATTGTACGTACCACAAATCTCACATCCTTATATATGTCGGCAATGATGTTTATATACTGTTCGGGGACTTTCTTTTTTCGAAGGCTCCACCAGATGGTATCCCTCGGGACACGATCAAATGCCTTTTCCATGTCTAGAAATGCGATGTACATCTGTCGGCGTTTAGCACGATACTCCTCAGCAATCGTGTTCGTACATATATGTATTCCTGTATATAGGTTTCAATATAAGTTTTCGCAGAAATTTAAGTAATATTATTGTATCAACTATGTTTAGAAAGACTATGATGATACTCTTGCGAGGTTGAAAAAAAGTTAAAGCAGTCATAATTACTGCCGACAGTAGCAGACTCGAAGCAATGGATTTTAAACTGTATTCTTTTTTAAATTAGTTATAGTATAGTGAATGATCTAAATTTCATAATCTGTAAATTGAAATTATTATTATTAGTCTCTCTATCACATATATTGGCACTCCGAATAATAATTGGATACTTTTTTATATAGTTTGTTAATTCATCAAACATATGCACAATCTCTATACAAGATATCAATATTAGATGTACACAGGCTCTTATACTATACATCGCTAGTCAGACACAAGCCGTGCCAAAATACGGTCGGGCACGCTTACTAGCATGTCATGATGCGAAATTATAATTTTTTCTCCTGCCATAGAAAAACCGCTCAACGCGCTTAAAGAAAGTTTCGCTTCAGACATCTATTCTAGAAAACTGTACCAGGAAGTCTGACCATAGTCGGGTGTCCATACCTATCTACATTTAGATTGTAATAAATCAACTAATTCCTCAATCACTATACATTTCGATTTTCAGTATTTCCTCTTTCTATTCGAAGACCAAGGTCCAATGCTAATGAAATTAAAATGTCACCTCCTTGAAAATATCCGCTTTCTAATAAAAAAAAAAGGATTTTCCAAATAGGTTTAGTTAGAGGTTACAAACATTTAAAAAAATACAGCCGAGTTCAGAACCTCCTTTTTGAAGTTGGTAAAAAACATAATATCCTTTACAGTTGTCTGTTCAGAAATAAACATCTAAGTTTGAACGTAAATCTGAGATGTTGTCATTCAAAACACCTTTGTACTTACTTTTATGTAGCTATTTTTTCATAGATTTACATATAAAAATATCTTATGACAAGCGAGTTCGGAGATCATAGAACCCCTTTGTGGATTATTGTACAATAGACCGGTAAAATCTAAGATCTACCTCTTTTCAAACGTATTCACTTTGATGGTGGTTTTTTTTTAAACGATAACTCGTTGTATTTTCGTAATATTTTGCACCTTAATTCGTGTGAGATAAAGTTCAACAGCTGTAAAAACTCACGTTCAGAAAAAACACTATTAAACATAATATAATTTGTAACATATCTGAAACATTTTACCGCAGTTATCGTATCATATTATTATGAGATATTTTTTATATGTAATTAATAAAGTATATATTTGTGGAAAATATAATTTTTAAAAATTATATAAAAGCGGGAAATATTTAAAAATTAAAAATATGAAAAAATAAGTAAATATCTAAGGTGGAAAAAATTTAAAATGTAGTGGGTTTAAAAAGGAAAAATATTAATTAAAAGGGAAAAATTAAATAAAAAAAATATTTTTTTGGGGGTTTATATATATAATTTTATAAAAAAAAAATATATATAATATTATTTATATAAAAAGAAAAAAAAAAGGGAAAAATAAAAAAAAAAAAAATTAAAAGGGGGTTGAAAATTAAAAAAATATTTTAATTTAAAAAAAATTTTTTTTTTTTATATAAATATATAAAAAAAAAAAAAAAAATGTAAAAAAAAAAAATTTTTTTTTTTTTTTATAATAAAAAAAAAAAAAAAAAAAAAAAAAAAAAAAATATATAAATATTTAAAAATAATAATTTAAAAATAAAAGAAAAAAAAAAAATAAAAAAAAAAAAAAAAAAAAAAAAAAAAAAAAAAAAAAAAAAAAAAAAAAAAAATTACATATAGTATAGTGAATTACGAATTACGTAACAACCCGCTAAATAACAGTAAGTTTTAATAAAATTTCCTGGTGTCGAGTAATGAGATTAAACCATACAACTTGTAACGTACGATCCTCGTCTGCTTGAATTTTAATATTTACATGCGTATACGTGCTCGTATGTAATAGACAAAGACAGAGGAAAAGGTCGCAATAAACAACCACAACGCTTTTTCCTTACGTGATGATTTCCACGAGTCAATTCTTAGCACAACTTAAGGGACTTTGTTCCAATAAAAACTATATAAATATAGTACACGGAACATTGATTTTTTTAATCTCTATTAAATCTCTAATCCGTAGAAATAAGGTTTCGAATAACATCTGAACAAATGGCATTAATCTGAAACATTTGATCTTGACGTTCACTAAATTGTGAATTAAATACGTTCCAGTTAGGATTCCATTAAGAAAACAACTTCATTTCGATAAGAAAATCATTTCTTCAAAGCAAACGTCTCATTACAAGTTTAGTGTTTGTCGAAACATTTCAATCCGACGAGGTTTGTTTAATCCGCTGTGTGTTCAATCGGGGCTATGAAACGCGAGATTCACGAATAATTGTTCGTGTACTTTCAAATGATGTAATCAATTCGATAAATAGCTGACAATAAATATTTAAAATTAATTCAATTAAAACACGATTTTAAATGAAAATGCCGATTTTATCATTGTTATTTACAAACTACTTTGAGCCTAAATTTGGAAAGATAAATTTCAATGAAATATTTTATGGAATCGAAGAATTGTTCAATGAATTATGTTTACACAGAAATTACGGTTTAAATTTCTTATAATACATTATACGTAATTTTTTTTATTAACAGGGCGGGACAACGCCCGCCTGATCCGCTAGTATGTTTATTATATATGATATGTCTCTTACTTCGTGGCCCGCTACAGTGACGGACCCGTGTAACTTTGCACGTGGTTTTATTTGCTTAAATTTTACGTAAAAGGGTCCTCTCAGTACACTCATGCATATTAGATAGAATATGATGCGCTTTCTACGCGCCGCCGACGCGCCCTCTTTAAACCCTTGTTTGTGTGTCATTTCATATTCAGGCGAACATAAAAGAAGCGAGTGTAGATTTGTAGTGATCTAATAATAATAATGTAATATTTTTAAACCATTTATAAAATAAAATTCATTTTATTTTACCTCGAAATGCCTCTTATATTATAAATTCGATGTCCTATTTTTCCTACTGTATTTTACATATTTTGCGTTACATACTATAATAATGTTAATACACTTTCACTGTCGTATTCGTATTTTTCATATCCCAGCTCGGTTAAATAACTACAATATATCTGTTCTTGTTCAATATATGATTTATATTTATAGACGAACTCAAAATAAAATTCATCGAAATGAGACACCAGGGCTCGATAAATATGCATTCGGGAAGAGTGCCTCTCCTGATTTCTGTCACCATTTTCTTACTGTTCAGTAAAGTTTTTTACTTCCATGTGGCGTTTGTTTCACTTTGATCTTAGTCCAAGTCACGAAACGAATACTGAAAATTCATGGCAATACTATGTCATCACTTCATATTATAAAACAAAGTTCTCTGCCACGTCTGTCTGTCTGTTCGCGATAAAGTCAAAGACTACTGAACGGGTTTTCTTGTGATTTTCACCAGTAGATAAATAGATTAATCAGGACGATTTATATATATAATTTTTCGAGGTTTTTTATGGTCAAGCGGGACAACAACAGCCGGATTCGCTAATTTTTGTAGTATGACACAAATAGCAAAATACCCAACAGCGTAATAATTGATAACAACTTATGATAATAATTATTTTTATAAGAAAACGGCGTAATTTTACCTTCTGAATTCTATTAGACGTGCTAAAGAAATGATTACATTGTCGATAGAAATAATAAAAAAGAAAACAATAATTCCTCCAGCGGTAACAGGTCACAGTTGAGGCGGCCGGCCGTCGCGTGAATTGCACTAAATTATTCCCCGGGGCCGTCCGAGGGCGGTTTAATGAATTTTTAATCAAATTATACGTACAACACACCGCCCAGCTAGATATTTAACAGATTCATAAATCTCTATAATAACTTGAGATTATTTGTAATGTGCCGAACGTCCTTGATAAAACTGCTTGAGGTCGGTCGACGCTTTCACGTGAATTTATGTTCAAGAGCATGAGATTTTTTTTAGTAAATATTGGATTTTAAATAGTTGTACACATATTTTTCTAGAGATTTTAATAACCTGTAAAAAAAGCCTGTCATGATTTTTTGATAAATTCGATCGTTAAGGCCGAATTGTATTAAATGGTTAATTTTACGAAATTTTAGTATTTATTTTGAAACAATTATTGAAACAATAAAATATAACTTATCATTCTTAGATTTAAAGTCATTTTCTCTAATGAAACATCTAAAATTTTCCGAAATTTAATAGAATCCATGTATCAATTGTTCCAACTTGAGACATAGGATAAATTATATTTCGATTAATGGCCTCAATATTTTTAAATTAAATTAAAACAAATTAAATTATTGTCAATGTTGATTGTTGTTATTAATTGTAAGTTTCATCAGTCTCGAACAGATGGCGCTGTACATTTGTTTGATGGCAAAAAACTGTAGAACCGATAGGTATCTCATAGGTGGCGCCTCTTTTAATTTTAAATTTCTTTTTCAACCCCAGTTTATTTTAGGGTGCACTGTTCTGTTAATCTGTTTCCTACGCAACGTCGCTTTTTCTGTATCAATTTATACTTCATTTTCATAAGTCTTGTATTATTTACAGTTATATTATATTTTTAACACAAATTAATACAAAACAGTACAAATAATACAAATTTTAGTAATATATAAAAATATACGTAATTATAAATTTATTTTTAGCGCACAGTACCAAATATTTTATAACAATATTAATTTAAAATGAGCCACAGCAACGCGTGGCCAGGTCAGCTAGTGTAATATATATGTCCAAATATACATACTTCTACACGACGGTTAATTGCTATACTTTTATTGCCGACGTCGGCCATCTGTAAATTGTCCAAAAATTTATATCCTAAGTTGTTACATTAATTCCCCTGGAATCCGTTTAAAACCGTCACAAAACACAATAAATGTGAATTTAAATTGAAAATATTTTATAAACTTCGTACGAGGGCGATGAGAAAACCCGATTATGAATGTTTTACAATATAAATCATTTATTTTTGAAATTCGTCAAATGTATACACGGAATTGTAGTTGCTAGATGAGGTATATTTACGATAAAGATTTCAAATTCACTACTTTTATAATGATTCACACTAATAGAAAGAAAGAGACAGAAAGAAAGAAATACTTGATTATTGGAAGAACTATCCAATTAAATAAAATTACACTAACAAATTACAGAAAAAAATAATATATTTGATAAATGAATAAAAAAGTGTGTGTGTACTTATGTACACGCGTTAGAAGTTATACTTCTTTGGCGTAACAAGATAAAAATCTTTTCAAAAATTTTATCTTTCGCCTTATTCTACGTTTGTAGAAAAAACGACACTAACAATAGAAAAAAGGTGTTTAATACATTGAAAGTTTTAATACAAAGAAATACAAAGAAACAAAATGTTGACTATAGTTAACTTCAGAGTGCCGGTTTGCAGACAGCTTCATACTGTTAATTTTGTGTCACAGATGCGCGCGCATCTTAAAATTTCACTCTCATCATTTTTTCATAACGCGCCTAAAGAAGTATAACTTCAAAAATTAAATGTCTTTCAATTGACAAACCCCTTCAGCAAATATATGCAGTACAGCAGTAGATTGAAAGAAAAAACAACTGACAAAGACACACATAACACGTCACAGATGATTACATTAAACAGGTATACTATAAATGTAAAATATCTCTATGGAATTGTTCTTTGTAGACTCTGTATTTGTTGGTTTAAAGACCCTTGCTGATAAATACAATGCTTTCTTTATATAGATTATAATGAATTATAGATACGTAGACTGGTGAAATCTTAGCAACATAGTATCGACATAGATCTACCTTAAAGCCGGGATTCCCAAACTTTTTCAGTACGCGGCGCATTTTCATCTGTGTGTGTTGGGAATTTAATAGTTTACGTTATACCTAATAACTTTGTTAAGCTACAAAGGTTAAGACAAATGCGTCATCACGCAGCGCCTCGATTTACTTTGTATGGCGCACCAGGGTACCCCGGTGCACACTTTGGGAACCTCTGCCTTAGAGTATTGTACATAATTACAAATTTTTATCGTTATAAATTTCAAACATTCTCTTTATTTAATCGCAATGAAATTTGACTTTTATGTATCTTACTAATTGAAATAAACACTGCAATATTATATAATACAATCTTTATATATACATTTCTTTTGTACGTGTGTATGTCACTGAACTCCTCTTAAACGGCTGGACCGATTTTGATAAAATTTTGTGTGCGTGTTCCAGTGGATTCGAGAATGGTTTAGATTGGACCCGGTAGGTGGCGCTGCGGTTGAATTTTAGATTATTTGTTTATTCGTTTTATTGTATAAGAAGTAACTTACACTATTTTATTTTGTTACTCAAGACTTCGTCCGCAATATGAAAATGGTAGTTTTGACTTTCTTTTTAATCGACTTCGAAAAAGGACGAGGCTACTATGTTCGGTTGTATGTATTTTTTTTTACGTATGTTAATCGATATTTTCGTCAATTCTGAACCGATTTTAATGATTCTTTTTTTATTTGAATTGGTACACTATGTAGTGATTAACTGATACCTGTGCATTCTTCCGTGTGACATTGATCAAAAATATGTTACAACCGCGTGAGACGTGTGCCTTACTGGACTCCAAAAATAAATATACATAATTGAAAGTCATATATTTGTATGTAATATGAATTATATCATTTTTTTGGTCAATTTGGCGGCCATATTGTTTTATTTACCGCGTTTGCTTCTACATAACTCAGTGATTATAACAACGTATAGGAATAACTTAAGTATATCGACAATACGGGCATACTATATCTATATAATAAAAGATTTAAGATATATAGTTCGATAATGTATAGCTTATAATTTTCATTACTTTCTTATATAGTGTTAGTGAGCACTGAGTTTGGTATATAATAGGTTGAAGTTCCAGTTATGTTGCTGATGATAAATCGTAATGTACACGTTACATGTTACAGTAGATGACGTTCGTGTCGTAGTTACAAATGTTTTTGAAAAAGCGTTTCTGTAATGTACACACCCACTCACAGTTTTACATTTCTTAAATACACTTTTAAAAAGCGCGTGCGGAGCCGCGGGTAACAGCTAGTAACTAATATAAACTAAACTCTCAATATATTTGGCCATTTTTTTGTTCGATAACCTCGTTACAAGTTAAAAATATATATAATAATTCTTTTGGTTTCGGGGTTATTTTATTTTATTATTAAGCACGGTGACTGAATTCAAGTTTTTAAGGCTAAAGTTTGTACTATTGTTCAAATCTTCAAACAGCGGCCCAACAAGATAGGAGCTCCTTTGGGAGGTTAGAATTTTACAAGTTTTTGTGAAAACGCAAAATGAACAATTTTAGTTATTATTTATAATCCACTTGATTTGTATTCAACAAACAAACAACTTCACGTAAAACGACATCAATATCTATACTAATATTATAAAGAGGTAAAGTTTGTGACATTGTGGCGTTGTAAGGGCTAATCTCAGGAACTACTGGTCCGATTTGAATAATCCTTTCAGTGTTATATAGCTCATTAATCGAGAATGGTTATAGGCTATATATCATCACGCTAAGGCCAATAGGAGCGAGGCACAGATGAAAAATGTTTCAAAATCGAGATGTTTTTTTTTTTAGAGCTTCTGCTGTGTGTCAGCGTTAGCCCAGAGTAGTAACTATTACTACGCGGACGAAGTCGCGGGCAGGGGCTATAATCTATATACTAATATTATAAAGAGATAAAGTTTGTGAGTTTGTGACGTTGTAGGGGGTAATCTCGGGAACTACTAAACCGATTTTCAAAATTCTTTACAAACATTTCTTAGAGTGAATCACAAACTTTCATAAAATCTTGGCTTTTTCACTTGCCGGTGCAAAACAAGATTTTATGGAATATGCCCTGATCTAATGAATTAAGCGTTAACTGACCTATAACCACTTTTCGTTGAGATTTCTTTCGGTCACATTCCATCAAAAATTCTTGCAAATCTTCGATCAATCCACACGCTATGCAATTGTGTGATGCCGTTTTTCTTATTTAGTTTTGTTAGCAAAACATGGTACATGAGTCGGCTCACTTTGTAGGCTCCTATACCAGATGCCTTTATCATTTGAACGTTCGTGAAATATTCTTTTCACTTTAAAATACACTTTTTTTTTCTCGAACTGACTACGCTATTAGCCTAGCAAGGTCTTAACAGCTTCACCGTACTACAACACTTACATTTGAATTTTGTAAACAGTTCTATATGATCCAATTAAACGTCAATTCGAAAGTTATTAAACTAAGTCACTTCCATACGGTTCCGACATCAATGTACCAGAGTATCGGCGCCCAACACCCGCCGCAACGCAATCATCAAATATTTGCATTCCGTTAAAAAAGTAATGTGATTATTAATTTACTCCCGATTCATCGGTCTCGGATTCGATTTCGTTCATTGAACGGGACGCGGGTGACGCGCGTTTCAATCTATGCAAAATATTTAATTGTGTTTGCGTGAATAATACATTCATAATTTTACACTAACGTTTTGATGATAATTCTGATTACAACCCTACATTTTTTATAATTGTATGCACCTGTTTAGATTTTTAAATAATATATTTAAACCTTATATACGGTTAAGTACATATCGTACATTTTATTTGTATCTCGCCCTACTTATTGTGTCCGAAGCAGCACATTTGAACTTAATTATATTTATAGAATTCTGTGTTAGATTGCACAAAAACACTATTGTAATACAGAAATCAAATAATTGTGACCTAACAAACAACTTTATTCCCACAAACGGGCACCCGAAACATGTGTAGGGCAAGGACTTGCTCCTCATCTTTACACTTTAATGAAATAGTTTCTAGAATTTTCAAAATATCATAGCATAAAATAGCATAGCAATGTTTTTAGCACTGTAACAAAAATACTATTCTATATACTACAATATATAAGTGGAATTGAAAAAGTCAATAACATTAAAACATTTTATAAAACAAAATATCATAATGGCAACTTTACAATTGTGTTAAAATTTCGAATTAAATATAATTATTACTTGTGACATACAGTTTTATATATGTTTAATTTTTCTCGGTTTTCTAAGTCAATACGCCACGCTACGGTTAGCAAACATTATTACTACATTCTTGTTTGGCATACAACCTGACTTACACTTTGTGTCATAATTGTTCCACTCCCAAACGTCTTAGCGTGATGTTTGATAGCTTTTATATTCTTTAATAAACAAGCTATAAAATGCAAAGATAATGAAACAATAATTCCAGAGATTAAGCCTGGCACAACAGAAAAAAAGCAGTTTCTTCATATTTATAATATTACTATAGATATGATGATCGTATTTGCTATCGTTTAATACAATTGAAACAGTAACATTCTGACTAAAGTTCATCCTAGGGTTAGAGAAATGCAAACACAATTATATACGTATACGAGAGATATAAACAAACAGCACAGATATCAATGCAGCGAAGTGAGCAAACTCACTGTCCCTCGGTTTGATTACCGTAAGACCGACGCGTGCTCCGTTGAACTTCTGAGCATTCGATGTTGTACGGTGACCATACATTTCGTAAAAGACGAAATAATACTCCAAATATTTCTCAAATTTCAATATAAAATGTATTGTATGAGATATACATTGCTGAGCAATAAATTAAATAATAATAAGGCTTGATGAAACTTGAATCAGAATAATAACTATTAGTTGATTCTCAATAACAAGCAAACAATACCAGTAACGTACTGCACTACACAAATGTAAAACTCGATAATCGTGATGAAAGCTCGCTTACCGTGTTGTCTGCAGGTATTCAAAGAGCAACAACTTCCAATAATAAACACCAAAATGTATCTGAGGCATGTTTCCAAGGAGCACCAATTATCGTGCCACGTCGGTATCTGAACATTGCTAAAGTGCAAATGCAAGTGACCGATTATTTACGATTTTTAATGTATATATAATGTTTCTAAAATAATTTTGACTACCTCCCAAACAATTGATGCATGAACAATTATATTTACCATATAGTGAAGTCGAGTTAATTAGTGATTTACCTGATCAACCTCCTAATAACGTATTTTGCAAGGGCAATACTGAAGCGAGTGAATATCGGTGTCAAAATTGCAAATTCAAATTTCGTACAGATTGTAATATAAA
This sequence comes from Antheraea yamamai, assembly GCA_036509395.1. Taxonomy (NCBI): domain Eukaryota; kingdom Metazoa; phylum Arthropoda; class Insecta; order Lepidoptera; family Saturniidae; genus Antheraea; species Antheraea yamamai. The sequence continues at coordinate 19,830,062 of AP028435.1, read as the reverse complement.
TTAAAATGTACAAACATCACTATAAGCTTTTCGTAGGAAGGTTCCTGTTTCAAGTATACTGCAACATATCTGTGGTTACATAATATAACATTTAAGAATTGATAATAAAAAAAAACGATTTAAACTATAAAATATGATGGATTTGTCGGCGTATCGTATTTAAAGGCATTGGAAATATGTGGAGTAAACCTTTGATGATCAGTAGTGTAGTCGGAACTTTCGGTGAAAGAAAATATGATGGTGAACCACAGCACGTTGGTCAGGCTCTTTCTAAGCTCGCCTGGCTACCACCCTCAAGTTGGCAATCTGTCGCTAAGTACCTATAGATGTATTCCGGCTGCGTATGTATATTCCTCTAAATTTCGGATGTTTACCATCTCGGGCCATATTGTCATTTGACATAGTTCAAATTGTGGTCAAACGTTAAAACTAAATGTATTTTCTTCGTGCATCAAGGACTTTAAATTTGGTCTCCTGCTAGAGCTGTTGGTTATAAATTGAAGCAAAGTTGAAAACAATTCAACATTTTTTTTTCATTACGGTAATTTTGAAGTGAAATGTCCATCTTTAATCAAATTCATGGTGATATATTTCTAAGTCAAATATTTGTTTAAGTTAGTGCAAGTGCACTACGGCTGGTTGTTCGAGGAGACCGAGCCTAGGTAGCGGCAAGCAGAGCGAACTGAACACAGATTGCTTTATCTTCTTCAGTTATATTTACATAATAGTTAAAGAAACGACTTCATTTTGTCTACATATTTTATAGTTTTTTGAGATCGCTGTTAATAATTGTTACACACACTTCATAGTAAGAGGGTCTTTTTCGAACTGACTATGCTGTTAGCCTGACGGGCCTTCACAGCCTACTAAAGCGAGCGTTTAAGACATTTCTCTGCTTGACAACACGCCCAAGGGCGCCAGAGTGGCCAAAACTTGGTTTGAGCTGTTGCCTTGGATACAACACCGTGAATCTGTCTAACCTAGGTATTCATAGATGTATTTCGTGTCTGACGTAGTAAGAGGGTATTAGAAGAACTTCCTAGGTAGAAAGAATTTTGTTTTTCCTAGGAAACTAGGTATTTTATTTAAAAGCGAGTTATCTTTAACGGACTCTTTTTGAATCAAATATTACTAAAAGCATTTTGCTTAATGATGTTATAAGTAAAAAGCAGTAGATACGTTATAAGCGCTTCGACAGCGCCTTGTTAATACTTGGTTAACTAGCTTATTTTTGACGGCTGCTCCGTCAATCTACCTTTGACCTAAGCAGCATATAACTATATCTTTTTCACCACCGATATTGAGAATAGGCCATCATTCTTCCACATTTTATCAAAGACAGTGTGGCGTTACAATATTACTTTACGTATGTGTGCATTATCGTGCCATTTGTTTTATCAAAATATCACGTAGGTAACGTATCTACAGCTTTTTAGTTATAATATCACTGATTTAGCTGGTTTTACCTGGTCTTATCTGGTCTTAGTTAGTCTTATCAAAGCATACGGACTCAAACTTCAAGTTTATTTTATATGGCTACAAAAAACATTGTAAACCATATGAAAAACATTCTCAGAATGTTAATTCGCAATTTATACCAATTTTTCCAAACAAAGCCTACCACAATTGAACAGGGTGTTCGTTATTTACTAATTTGGGTATTTTGACTTGGATATTATTTAAATCGCTAGGTTATAGCCTAAAAACATAACAAAATTCGATCCGTTTAACAGTGCCTAGATAACGATAATTTTCCCATTCATTTTACATAGGGTTTTTTCACATTTTCGACCTACACCTGGGTCGCAAGTCCTGGGAACTGCTCTGAGTTTCTCCCTCTGCCACACGATGGACCCGGCACCCGCACGGTGAATCCATGGAAGGCTAAGAAGTTCGTCTCTCTCTCTCAATGAATAAATTAGCAAATACTATTTATGTTCCATCTACTATGATCCCTTGGGATGAAGCAATTTTGATATGAGCGTCAAAATTTTTATTTTTATTTAGACACAGTTAAACAGTATCAGAAAAACATTTTTCTTCTTAAATGGTTTTAGACTATAGACTAACGATCTGAATCATACCAAAGTCAAAACACACAGCTTGGTAAATAAACAACACTTTATTAAACACAGCGTGTACGAAATAAGAGAAAAGTTAAAAGTAATATATATTTCTCATTATAATACAGCGTAATCTCAAGTGTAATAGACAGCGTACTTAGAATAGTCCTTATTATTCACAATTCTTTATGATAATAGAAAAAGAATCAATTCACATTAAACGATTAATCTTTAAAACTTAACATCCAAAATACCATTTTATAAATTCCAAACATGAAAATAAATTCACCAATCATGGAAATTGACATGAAGCCAAAACAAACGTGTACCGCATCAGTAACATCATATACAAGTGAATTCTCGCAGTAAAGCGGCAATTTATCCCGCTATTAAAATATATTTGAACATTTAACATCGCGATATGTCGAATCCGAAAAATGTTGCAGCAATCCTGTACATATCTGCAATCACTTATGATATGTCTCGGTGCAAATGTAAAACTGAAGCGATCTATTAATCATTTTAATGATTTTTTGTTTCGAACAGACTACGTTATTGACTTGACTGCCCTTCACAGCTTCACCAGACTACTAATGCAAGCGCATAAGATACTTCGCCGCTTAGTAACAAGCTCAGTGCCAGAGTGATCGATCCACGGCTTAGACTGTTGCCTTGGATGCAACACCGCGAATCTGTTTACGCTAAACTAAGTTAGCTATTCATACATATAAGAATTTGCGGGGTGGTAGGGTGTCTGTACCCGACTGGATCGCGACCACCGTACACCAGGTGGAACACCCGCCATAGTGACACGTTTGGGCGTGTTGCTTTCCGGGATCAGCCGGTGTATATCCAGCAACCGTGGGGGGGGGGCTGTCCCTGACTGGGTCGCTTTCAGGCAGGCATGACAGCGGCGACCGGCGATAGATAGTATGTCTTTCGGTGGTCGCCATTGTTTTTGGATTGTACTGTGCTTACCATCAGGCACAGTACAGTCACTTTGCCGAGCTACAATAAAAAAAAATTGTAAGGCACACACATATACTGACATGTGAACCTCATGAATTCAAACGTGTATTTCCTATCTGAAAATTGTAATGACAAATTAGTGTTAAATTATAGCACACTAATCTTTGCTAGCGGTAATATGGGTTTGATCTATTCCTCGAGAATAGTACATTTTTTACTGGATGATGAATATCTCATGTCCTTTTGAACCACTAACATAATATATTTAAAAATTCATAATGATCAGTCGAGTAGTTGAGGCGTGAAAGTATAACAAATAAACTCATAATCTCATTTATAATAGTGAAGTTTTTTTTACTATCAGTTTTATATTTACTTAGTAGCGATGGATGACTCAATGCTAGCATTTCAGATACCACGTCGTTCGTTGAAAGTCCGAATCCTGCAAAGAATTAGAGTTATTGGTAAAGAAAACATCGCTACGAAACCATAGCATGATAATAGTTTTTTTCTAATGTCCTACTTTGCTAGCCACCGTTCTCAAATTTAATATATGTCGTTAAGCATCTTTAGGAGTGTTCCGGCAGTTAAACTCGAGAGCCAATCCTACTTTAAGTTTAGCGCATTTACCTACAAAGCCTATGAAGTTAAATAAACTTTAGTCACCAAATATATACAAGAAAAATTACAAATGCTTAGATAATAATATCAAATTAAAAAAAATATAGCTTACTTATGTACACATTAACACTAATATAATATATTATAAACATTCTCTCTACAAGATATTATTTCGTGGTCTAATTTTTCTTCATCTTTCGTGTTTTGCATTCATTTCTGTTGAGATTATTTTGTATTGAACTGATACACATATAATTTATCCAACCCGGTATAAGTTTATCGCTTACACTAAATATTTCCTGCCATACCCAAAAACGGTTGTATCAAATGCGAGCTTCATTTTGAATTATATAAAATGACAAATAGTAATGTAAAGTTATGATATGAATTATATTTACGTTATTATTTTAATACTTTTGACAACATTGAATTGTGTAGAAATATTAAAAATAAATAATAACAAGCTATAAATAAGTCCTTGAACATATTAAGGCATTTTATTTGACAGTAAAGGAACTAAAATCAATTACTACAATTTGAACGTATAAAAAATATAATGTCTGCGTTGGTATTTTTCATCTGAGCATGACTACTTACTATTTACTACCATAATTATAATTCACATTTGTATAGCTAAAAAAAACACTACATCTCTCATGTCATTTCTAATATATTTTTCTTTCTTATTAATGTTAATTCAATTATTCACTAATTAATTTAGTTATTCAACGGTGCTTTCAATTAAAACTCATACTGTATATTGTTATATAATTTGCTTTTTTATTATTCAAAAAGCTGGTCAAAGAGTTTATACCCTTGAAAAGAGGAATCAGAAGTGGGACAGATATATAAATGTATGTATATCTCAGATGGATAAACTTCAACACTTTATGAAAGATCACAATGCAATAGCACATCTAAGTGGTTTCCATGAGATAAAATGACTGTAGGGCTCTTTCTAAACCCGCCTGGATACCGCTCTCAAATTGAGTATTTCTCGCCAGGTATATTTCGGCAGCGGCATTTGAAAGTCAAACCACCTCGACACAAGGTCACCGTCTTAGTTTTAAAACACATTAAAAAAACTATTTATTAAACTGGCAAACGTCGCATGAAATTTAGTAAATTGATAAATTGAACAAACTGGTTACATCATGTGATTTTTGAGCTAATACGCAGTCTTTTGAAAATGGTATTTAATTCCGCAGTTTCGTTAAATCATTGTATTGTATCGTATATAGGCAGTACTGGCTTACATTATTAATATTAATTTGAAATCATCTTGTAAGTGTGTCCGTGTGTTTATAATTTAGTCCATGGATTTCTATAGAGCAGTATTTATCTGAAAATAAAGTATAAAAAAATTGCTACAAAATTAACTAGATGTTTTTTTTTCGAACTGGTATTGACCTAGCAAGGTTTTAACAGCTTCACCGGACTACTCAACTAGATGACATTATAGCGCATCAACTTCTACGACTAGTAGATATTCGAACATCTTGCGATAACTCCACTATTTAACACAGCAGTTACTATAATAGTAATAAAATTAATAATAAACCTACACAGAGCCAGAGGCATAGCTAGTATGATGTATAATTATTACAGTATTTTTTATCCCAGTATCTAGCTACAAGCACCTGTGTTCATGAAAACACAAAACGATACCCGACAAACGAGGCACTAAAATTTTATATGCATTAATAAAAAATAGATTCTAAGACATATCCGGGCGTGTTGTCACATGTTCAGAAATTATTATTAAAATTTACGACTATTTTATTTCTGTTATTTATCTTCTGCGTTCGGATTTCTTGAATAATGTTTCGTATAGTAACTAAAACGATATTTTTTCTACATACGTTTCTTTATCATATGCCAAAGAAGTCGAGTCGATTTTAATATTCACTATTAAGAAGTAAATTTATTCACTACCAACTTTATAAAAATAGTGTAGTCTTTATCAAATATCTCTTCAACGCGATAACAAACCCTCTACTCATTATTGTATGTCGATATTATCTATTATTAAACTTACGCGATATTTCTGGATCCTTCCAGGCATCTGTCACCTATCTTTATTCTCTTTTACTTAATATAATGATTAGTATACAAATAGTATGTATTTATATTATTAATAAGCATATATTTTAGTTTTTTTTTTTAACTTAAATGCAAAAAATATTAAGAGATATATTTAGTTTCTAATTTTAATTGTAATTAAATATAATTATTAATATATCCACTACTTATCCCAAGTTGTATCTGTGGATCGCACATCTTCCCAGTAGCTTCGTACTATACCGCTTATGTACAATCATATCATTGTCTTAATCAAAGTTTTGTTAAACAACCTGATATGACCAATCATCATGCAAACTTTTTAAAGAGAAATATATACAGTACAAGGAAATCTCGCTTAATAATATCCAATTTATTTTAAAAATATATTATTGTGTACATTAAAATGATGTGCTACTCTTACAACGGAAGATAATAATCTGTGTATGAGTTCAAATTAAAGAATATTAGAGCATTTTGACCCATCCTGTTATTTTGTAAATCTTATTAAAGATATTCTATGTCTTTACATACAAGAAACGAAGACATAAAAGAGAAATTAAAAGAAGTAGACTGTATTTGGGAAGCATTCGATGCCAGTTTATATCCCAATAACTGACAAAATATCATTTTTACTTCAGAATCAGTTTTATCAAGAAAAAATGATGTTGTATGTAGTTCTTACCAAACTCGTTGCAAAATGAGAAATCCATTATTTTTTTTAGAGGGAATGTGTCCTAACCTAAAAAATAATAAGATATATATAACTAGTCTGGCCATAAATACTGTTACATAAAACTTTTTTTCAACTTTTTAGTTATTTTGAATTTGTAAACACGTATATTATTTTAAAAACTTCTTTTGATTTTGCGCCATTTCACAGATTTTTTCGTGTTCATTATCAAATTACAATATGGAATGGGGTGTTAAAGAAAATAGGATTGCAGTGATCGCCTTGAACAAAGTGGGTATGGAGCCGTCGGTCATATTCCAGATACTTCGAAAGCTTGGTATCAGCTGTATGTTCGTATATCATACTATCAACAGATACAACAACACTTCCTCTGTCGAAGACCAGAAAAAATCGGGGCGGCCGCGTGCTTTTAGAACTACAAATGATGTTAATGGTGTTAAAGCCAGAATTCGTCGAATCTCCATTAGGAAGCAAAAAATCTTATCGCGAGAAATGAAGATTGCCGCTAGGACTGTGTCGCGTACTAGAAAACAAGACCTGAAGCTTATCGTCGATATACAGGACATTCCCTAAATCAATCTTTACAATTAAAAAGAGTGGATCGATCAAAACGCCTTCTGTCGCGATACGCAGGTGAAGGGTACAGAAATATCCTCTTTACCGATGAAAAAATTTTCACGACTGAAGAACACTACAATAAGCAAAATGATAAATGATAAAGAAGCTGCTCAAGTGGTTGGAAAGGTACAACGTAGTCATCATCTTGCGTCAGTGATGGTTTGGTGGGGCTTATCTTGATGTCTTATCAAGGAGTCACAAAACTACATTTTTGTTAAAAAGAAGTGAAAACTTCAGCCAAAGTGTATCAAGATACAGTCTTGGATCATGTTGTGAAACCTCTCAGCAATACACTTTTTTAAATTATACTATGGACTTTGCAGCAGGACTCTGCACCTGGTTACAAGACACGAACTACCCAAGCCTGGCGCGAAACAAACGTTCCGGGCTTTATAAGACCTGAAGACTGGCCCTCATCTAGCCCAAACTTCAACCCTTTAGACCTCAAATTATGGTCAGTTTTAGAGGACATGGCCTACTCTAAACGATACGGCGACATTGAGTCATTTAAAAAATCTTTGGAGCAAGCAGTGGCGAAATTTCCCTTGGAAACAGTGCGTAAATCCATAGATTCGTGGCCAAACAGATTAAAGGCTTGTATAAAAGCCAAAGGTGACCATTTCGAACAGAATATTTTTTTATTTTTGCTGAGACAAATAAATATGTAGGTATACATTTTAATAATATTACATTACCTACTTCATTTTCAAAAGATGCATTTTCATTTGAAACAAAACTTATGGTCGGACTAGGTATATAGTAGATAGTTATATAAAACTAAACGTTAATTAAATTTAAAAACGAATAACACTCAACGTAATATATAGAGTTTATGATCGACTAAGCGCATCGTAGTTGTCATCTGAAACATTTTATTATCGAGGACATAAAAATGCATCTCTGCAACGTTTCGAACGAGGTTTATTTTGTCATTCCACGATACTGTTATGGCCTGTCTTGTTATTCGAGTTATGATGGGTTTTATATTGTCGAATGATTTAAAAGCTACGCAATTTGGTATGATAAATTTGTTTATTGCTTTTCTTATAATAAAACTAGCTGGTGATTTTAAATCTTCTTGAAGATAGTTTTGTTGTTGAATTCTTTTTATTTTTGAAAATGTAAATATGTCATCGTGGTTTAATCCCTGCATCACTTTTTTGGTTTTAATTTTTTTTTATATCATAGGAGGCAAACGAACAGGCGGGTCATCTGATATTAGGTGGTCACCACCGTCAATTGACACTTGCAACACTAGGGGAGTCACAAGTGCATTGCCAGCCTGTGATTGGGGAAGGAGGGAGTGGGGGAGGGAAGGGGAATATTGAGGAGGGGAGAGTGGGGGGGTAGGTGGTCTTCCGGCGCTCTCACTGACCGAACAAAACGCAACAATGCAAGCACTGTTACTTGACGTCGGTGTTTCTGTGGGTCGCGTGGTAGTACCCCGGGCGAGCTGACCTATTCGGGCTGAGCCCAGTAATAACTTCAGCGTAGCTCTACCACCTATTAAGTTACCTCAATGAATTTTTATCATTATTACATACTCCCTATGGAAAAGCGTAATGTTTCAAATAATAATCTGAAAAGTTCTCTATCTACCAGTGAAGGTCTTGTCGAAATTGATTCAGTGGTTTCGGAAACACAAAAGACACTTCAATCATACTATTACGTATAAATTTACGATTCGCCGTTAAAATTAGTATTACGATATGCCTTATTATGTGAATTATAATTACATTTGTATGCTCACAAATAATAATTCTGACAATGAACAGCAGGAACTAGTCATAACAGTCCCTAAGCTAAGCTAGAACATTTAACTTTTAATCAATACATGTATATATAGCATGGTAACAGTAAAAAAAGTGATAGAAAAGCGACCTGTCTAAGCTTTTTCAAGAAAACACGAATTTAAAAAGTTTTAAAACTAAAATCTTACCTATTAACTAATACAACTAATAAGATTAACCAAGTATTTATCTGAACAGAAATATTACTAAAAAGTAGTAATAAACAATAATTTTGTTATAATAAAAGGCAACTGTCTATGTGTAAGCGGCCATCTATGTACCTGTAAGTATCCCGTACTGTTCACAATATCATCGAGATGTTCAGAACAATAACCTAATGAATAACGAAAAATATGAAATTTTTATCACCATACTTCTATCTCTTTTTAGTATATGACTCTGATTTAATGTAATATGTAATTCACCACGCAACTGTATAATTTTTTTTTTTTTTAGGGGGAAAAAAAAGGGGGGGCCAGGAAGTAAACACCCAAAAAAAAAAAAAAAGGGGGGAGAGAGGGGGAGGGGGGGGGGGGGGGGGGGAAGGGGGGGGGGGGGGGGGGGGGGGGGGGGGGGGGGGGGGGGGGGGGGGACAAAAAAAAAAAAAAAAAAAAATTAGAAAAGAGGAGTGGGGGGGGGGGCCCCTTTTTCCTGGGGGGGTCTAAAAAAAAAAATGTTACTTATAGTTGCCCTTCGTTGCCATAAAATTCTTGTTTATTACTACTTTCTACTAATATTTCTATTCAGACGTATACTTATTTATTTCGATAATACTCACCCTAAAGCATGTTATCGCTTACACAAGCTTAAATAGGATGATGCATGTTAAAATTGAATCAATTTAATGCGATATCTGCCAACTAAAGCTACTTAGGCAAGCGCCAGACCTCAGCGCAGTGCGACATGTGTGAACATTAGTCGATCTATCTCCTTAACCAAAGCGTTGCCCATTTTAAAAGTTGTAGTATATTTTACATGAGGTTTAAGCTACGTATTTATATCCAAAAAAGTTCGTTCAAGTTACTAAAATATAGTTTTAAAAACTTTAATTCCGGTTTTATACATTAATATACAAATGTTTTCAAGTTTCGATTTATTTTCAAAAAGCACAATTAATTTTCTATATAGATCACTGCGTTTTATATTTTATTGTAAATTTGTTCAATTCGAAAAACTACTTCCAAAAAATCCAAATTTCAAACATGATTGGTCTTTAGAAGCCTATAACTTCATAAATAAACATGATAGAGAAAAAAAAATGTATTCTCATTCATACCTACTACAAGTCCCATTAGGCTAAATACGAACGAAATTCAGAACCTCCACTTTTTTTCGTTGTTCGCTTTACGTGAAATGCCCCAAGTGTAAAATGATATTTAATTCACTTCATTTTACAAAAATATTGTGTTAATTTTAAAAAATAATTTAAGAACCAATTTAAAAAATCAAATATTACCTTATATTTTATTCAAGACGGCGCCAATTTCTATAAACTAAAATAAGCATCCACCGACGAAAACCCCACCCCAATCTAATAGACAGTTTTTAAGAAGATCGCAGACATACAAAAATACATAAATACGAGTCAAAGAGAGAACCTCCTTTTTTGAAATCGGTTAAAAATAAAATTCAGAATCACCTACGTGACTATAATGGTTAGATTTAATATTAGTGCATCTTTTACCAACATATATAATGTACACATATAAGATATCGGATAGGAACTAAATTAAAACAAATTGTGTTCTGCGAAAAATAAATTGTGGTGTAAGAAATTCTTAATCAACATTATAAGTCAAGAGAGGAGACGTCGAACGAATTCAATGTTCATGCACGCGATATCCGCACAGCGTATAAATACCAACGTGACTACCCTAACAGTCTACTCCGACAAACGTAGCAAACGTACACGGTGTTCACAATCTAACACGATTCAGATAAAACTAGTCACGGTCGCCGACACTGTGCTACTAGTTGGAAAGCTATTTGATAAATTGTAGACCGGCGTCTGCTAGACACAGTGCCCGGAGACGTGCTCAATTTTTAAGAAATTCTTCTGCACAAACTCCGCCGTGTTGCCTGTAGGAAAACTGAACGCAGACGTGGGTCGGTCGTCACTGGGAAGTAAGAAAAGTGAGCGGTGCACACTCATAGCATACAAATAGTTTACAAATGATGTGTTGTCGGAGCTGTCGCCGCGACGCTACTGTCGCCGAGATAACGGTGGTCTAACTTAAAAGCGATTTAAACAAAAACAGAAATGTGTCGACAATAGTTTTTTCAATGTTACTGAATATCTCCATACTTCACACACTTGCACATGTCCGAATAATTTGGAAATTTGCACAGGTCATATAAAATAACTACAATACAATCATGTCATATCTATGACCTGCTGTTCTGAGCAACATTATCAAGCACATAATAAAAATAATACCCAATATACACAAGATCGCCAAAAAAAAGTTTATTTTCAATTTAATGATAAAAAATGATAATAGAATACATACAAAGTATAGAATACATACATACGAATATTTTTAATAGTGGGTAAATTAGGATGAAAAGTAATCTTAATAAATTGCAATAAAATAAGTTTACAACTACATATTTATAACGTTATTAATTTTATATAATTATTTGCTACTAATAAATAAATATCACAACACCTTTTTGCATTATAAAAAACTTTTTTAGTATAAAATAAGGTTATTCCAATAATTTAAAAATCAGCTGAGGAAAGTCGACTTTAAACTAATATTTATTAAAATGATTATGATTAATGACTTTTTTTATTTTTTATTAATGCTAATGTTTTTTTTTTACATATAACGATAAAATAAATGAACAAATATAATACAGAAAAAATCTTTTATCGCCTGTCACTTAGACCATACAGGCTTGCGTTGCATGCTGCGCCATAATGTAGTTCGAGCTTAGTCTGGATAACTCCGGAATTCTTAAATTATCAACACTAAGTATGTAATGTACGAGTATTTTGAACCTACACTTTTGAACTTGTCCATGACGCACATATTTTATGGTTATCGGTAGCGTGGTAAGAATAAATGCGTAGAATAGAACGATTGTCTGTCGATTCGATTAAAGTCACAGTTAAAATTACTTTGTTAGTTCCACGAGATATATGAAATAGCTATAGTAAAATATTATCAAATTTAAATTTGCAACGGTATTTTATTTTACACATATTTTTAGGTACACTATTAGAGTATGTTTGTTTTATAATATTTTTAAAATGTGTGAATACATTTTTAACAAAATATTAATTCTTTTTTTTTCCATTCATATTCCAAATTGATAAAGATAAATAGTCAATCTGTATACATATATTAGCTTTGCTTCCGGGTTTATTCGTCTTTTTATTGTGTGTTGCTAATAATATTTGCTGTGATAACTTTTTTTATAATAATCCATTCAAAACAATTTTCATGACGATTGTTCATGTCCCGTTGCGCCATCTAGTGATGAGGTATAAAGAAACGTAATATAATATGTTATTTAAAAAATAATTAGGTCCGTTGACTTTCATTAAGGTTTCAAATAAACAAAAGCCTTCTTCTTGTGATGTCAATTGTGATCCAAATTAAAAAAAAATACAATTTGCAATTTAAAAAATATACAAATGAATATTAATATTCTGTGCTTAAATAAAAGCAAACCTTACTAGAGACGTCAGAATCTTTGTCCAACACTCTGGTACGAACAAGAGCGGAGAAAAAAAATGGATTGTAATCTTGTTCAGTAAAGTAGAGGCGCTGACGAGACCAGAAGTCAGGTGGTGCGGTGTAAAAGAAAACTCATTACTTCTTATTCACCAACGTCTACTAGTGATGCTAAATTACTTATCGACGTATTTTAATACTCAATTATTTATGTTGTAACTAATTTATTTCATTAAATTAGTCAAATTCAAAATGCACTATTCCTAAGACACGTAACGTGATATTAGATAAACTATATCCTTTTTCAATAAATCTTTATATTTATAATTCTTCTCTCCGTGTGTATGTCACTAAACTTCCCCAAAACGACTGAACTTATTTTGATGATTTTTTTACAATCCAAAACTTATTAATTGAAACTATTATACCAGTTTCATAACTGGTAGTTCTAGAGATTATGGTATTCCAATAAACCAAACATCATAAATATTGTCTCATGGACGCTAAGAATCTCACTAAAAATTGTAGATACTTGATTTTTTCATAGCTTTTTATGGAGTTATAATATTAATGATCTCTTATTTCTTTGTTAAAGTATTTAACGTCTACCTCTTCAGTTTGATATTGTATAGGATCGAATTAGGATTTGCCGCTACAAATCCTTTCTATTTAAATTTCCGTGTTACTATCTCTCATAACAGGTAATTCGATGTTATATCTTCACTTAAAATATCAAGCCAGCATGATATAAGTTGTTTACGAGGCTTACTATTAGGTTAACTCTTCGTCATATTTATAACTGAATTTCCACAACATAACTTCACTACGCTGATAAGTTAATAATGGGCTCGAGTGAGTTCCGGCTTTGATTCTATACATATTTATCAACAAACCTAGTTAACTACCGTCTCCCGTTTTTCCCGGAAATTCAATATTCTGTGTACAGGAAGGAAATTAACATCCGTAACGTTATTTTGTACTTGCGCTCTCTTAGTAATTGAGTTACCTGCGGTTATAAGCATGCGTATCATAATAATTGTAAATAATAACGCGACATAAGGTAAAAGTAAATAGGAATGTAGTAAAATCTTCTATAATTAAAAAAGTGTATGGTTTTATGAAAAACCACGGTGCAAATGAAACTTTTTTTCGGATCATTGGTATTTAACTGAAAAATTTCGGAAAATTATTCAATTTAGGGTATTAAAAATATTAACTTAATAATTGTAAAACTGGAAATCAATAGTGTAGAAGTTGTCCAACTAAACATTTTAATTTTAATCTCCGTATTAGAGTACGGAATACTTAATAAATATATTACAATCATTCATATGATAGACGCATGTTAAAAACTGAGCACAATATTTAATTAAGTCATTGAATAATTTTTAATTGAATCATATTGCCGCCATATTGGCCTTGGCTGCTCTGCCGAGCACCTTTCACGTTACCCGTGACCCGTGGCCGGGTGTAATGCGACATGCGATAGATGGACGAAAAAAGTTTTACGTTAAAAAAATTGTTTTGTAGAAAAGTTGTGTTTTAAGTTTTATCAGATATACTTTGACCTTTTTCTTTTAAAAAATTGTCCTGTGATGCAGGATATTTCTCAAATCAACGGATACATAGAACTACACCAGGACTCAAAAGAAATATGTCGCGATGACTTAAATAGTTATCGTGTTTTTGGGATTTGGACACACGACACTCAGTGTAGTAGTGTCAGTGCTCTTACAGAACAATGAATTACTATGAATCAAATTTTAAAGAAATATTTTTTTAAGGTTATTTTATCGACATCGACGTTTTAGATAACTTTCAACCCCTAGTAAAGAGTTAAAGTAATACATTTCTAAAGTAACACATCCGCATGCCATAGTCGTTTCGGTCATTGTAGACAGAACTGTACAAAAGTAGATATATTTTTAGTATATGAGATCATAGTCACAGCTTGCTCAGTTTTGATTTTAAAGCTCTGGAGTTTTGAAATGCACAGCGACTGAGTTTAATTGTAAACTGATTAAAATATGTATAACTTCTTTATGGAGCATCATACAAGGAAGAACATACTAACTTGGCATAAGAACTTTTCTGTTGTCAATTGATTCTGTTTCAAAGATCAAAGCACTCTACTGGAATAACTAAGGTTTGAGTATTAGAATCGTGAGAAAACGCAAAAAACTTTTCCCAGACAGTCCTCAAAAAAACCATTTTTATGCGAATAAGTAATTAATCATATTGAAGGTAATCACTTTTCATTATTTACTATTTCAGTTCAAATAGGTTATAAATTAAACAAAAAAAAAAAGTGTGTGTGTCTTATGACGGTTAGAAGTTATACTTCTTTGGGTAACAAGTATCTGTTAAAAATTTTTTTTCGCTTCTCGTTTGTAGAAATAAACGACAAAAAAAAAGAAAAAAAAACAAAAAACGACGAGCGTCAACAGCGCGACCAATCGGGTTCAATTCTTTTTGTTGGTAGTTTTTTTCGAGACTTAATGAGCGGTTAAGCAGACAGCTTCATACTGTTAATTTTGTGTCACAAAAATTAAAATTTCACTGTCATCATTTTTTCATAACGCGCCTAAAGAAGTATAACTTCAAAAAGATCTAAATATCTACTGATTTTTGAAGTGAAAAGTTTTTTTTTCTCGAACTGACTACGCTATTGACCTGGCAAGGTCTTTACTGCTTCACCGGACTAGTAAGTGAAAAGTTCATTAGCCGCGCTGAGCGATTTAAGAAAAAAATAGTTTGGTAGGGAAAACCTTATGAGTTCGCGTCACCGATGACCTCGACATACTCGTTATGTATTGCGCTCGTGCTAGACATTGTATATACTGGACAGCATCATAGGTGTGTTTGAATTTTTGTATGGATAAAATCCTGTGATTTCGCGTCACCGACAGTCATCGACGACGCCGACATGTTCGTAGCGTATGGCGCTTGCGTCAGACTACCGACGCGTAGTATAACGGCCTGTGTACATGTTTATATTGATATTTACTATTAAGCCTTTGCTGCTCATCATATTTTTGATTAATTAATAAACTGTATAAAAATGTATATAAATATTAGTCCGAGTACCAATAGATGTAAAACCTGACTAATGTTAATAATTAAAATATATATAGTACGAAATTTAAAAATTCAAAAAATAACACATTTATTCCATTGTCATCAGTTTCCACTTTCGTCGGTAGTACTTATGACCGCCTCGACTCTTTTTTAAATATACCTAAATAACTAGCCTTTACGTGCTGCTTCACTCGCATTAATATAGATTTAACCTATCTAACAAAGAGTACTACTGGATAAAAGGTACCCTGTGTCCTTTTATGTACTCGTTACAATGGGTATACGAAATTCCACGATCATTAGTTTCATAGTTAAGACATGAAAGTGTAATAAACAAATTGACATTCGCATCTATAATATTAGTTAGGATTTTATTATATACTTTAATTAAAATACATTCAGTAGTCACAAAGTTTCACGTTTAAAATTTTAATGGGATTCCTCAATACATGAAAATGTTATATTTTGGATATGTAACTTATGTAAATAAAATCGATATAAGTATGAATTATTATTGTATCGACAATACAAAATCGATAATATAAAAATGAAAAGACATCTCTACGATACTTCAAAAGTATCAAGATTGTAAAGTTTTAAAAATATATCAAAGGTAACTTTTGAGAGAGTGTATAGAAAATAGATTTACGTGGGAACTTAATACTGCCTTGGAAAGTGTTCAGGTGATTTGGGAATGCGGCCTACAGATTGAATTTACTTAAGACCCCTGAGAGATGGATATGCTTTAGCCACAGAACTAAAGATTAAGGAAGTGCCTTGGTGGTATAATAAATGAGAAATTTAAACTTGAATAATCTATACTTGAACGGTTTTTGAACGATTTTGACGAACGAACTTGTTATTAACGATTACATTAGTCTATTTAAAAAAAAGTGATGACGTAACGTGACGTCATATACAGCATGTTATTACGCAGTAACAGTTATTTAAAATTGCCATTTATTTATACTTACTTGTATTTACTACACAGGGAATGCGTTTAAAATACATATTAATACTGATCTTATTAACATAATTCGTTTGGAAGTTAATTTTATTTGCTTTAAATAATTTAATGTTAAATAAAATTGTATTTCTATAATCCATACATAAATTAGTAACCGTACAACACTTAAAGTTATTTTTACAAATTATTTATTTCAGTACCATAGTTTTTCATACTAAAACAAAATCGCTCATAGTGTCTAGAGTGACTCGTGTTAGTATTAAATTTTTTAGATCCAAGATTATACAACAGGCTACTTTAAAGTTTTATATTTCATTACTAGTTTAAAAATATAAGTAAAAATAATGCACACACAATTAATGTATATTTCATAGAAATGAAAGTAATTAAAGAAAATGATTAGTTATATAAATATTAATAGCTTATATTTGTTATTAGTATACAAACAATAATAAGGATAACCTTTAAGCATCATCATATAAGTCCCCAAATTTTGTTACATAAATTGAACCAGTCATTTATACATTTAAGCAAATATTTACACGAAATCGTATCGCATTATAAAAATAGCTAACATTGAATAGATTAATAACATATTTTATATATAAACCGTGTCAAAATATGCTCATAATATATGATAATCTAAGCGGGAGCAATAATTCCAGTCGCTTCTAGCACTTTTTCTAACATTATCGTTATCCGGCGAGCGGCAACCATACGCACCCGCTGCCCCCTAGGGGCGCTTTTCCCCCCTATTACTTCTATAACATCACTTTATGATACTCGACTGTACTTTTTTTATTATTCATGATAATACTCCTTACATTAGCGTGCTTTTTTTGTTACGTACGTACTTATGTACATTGTTTTTATGACGTTCCAAGTTTTTATGTTTGTTTTGGCAACCCTTAAATAGAATCGTGTCGTTTTCGGTTCTTTGTTTTTCATTCATAATTTCGTTGCTGCTTATCACAGTGCTTATATATGTTACTTTTTTTTTTTTTCTCCTAGCAAGGCTTTAACAGCTTCACCGGACTAGTTACTATTTATATTAAACTAGCTGTGCTAAGCGTTTCTATTCCTTGTTAAGGTTTTCTAGTTTTGCTTTTCACTGGAACCATGCGCCACGTCACACGATCTGCCCGCCCTATGACGTCGTTTTCAAATCAGTAAAAGGGTCGTATCACGAGAACAAAGTTGTTGGTAGCAAATAGTTCTAAATATAGTGATATATACATTTTAGAAAAATAAAATTATTTTGGTGCAATTGCTGACTTTCGTCCCCATTTTTCTACTTAATATAGTTGTTATCCCAAGCAATGTCACTTGTCTACAATATACTTGTCTTACCTGAGAACCTTAATTTTATATTTTTTATGCAATTTTGAGTACTCTGCAGTCACTTAATAGAGTTCTGTCACGACGTCGAAACGAATATTAGAATTAATGGAATTTACAACTTTTACGAAAATGTTTTTTTTTCTACTCTAAATTTATTAATGAAATAAAAAAATTCAACACGAAACGTTCTTTATGGTCTTTAAAATTTAATGTTTAGTATTTCTTATAAAAACAAAACAAGCGTCTACATCACCTGGAATACGTTATGCTCTGCCAAATTGCAGCCTTCGTATTCAGCTGAGATATGTATAAAAGCTCTCACGCGATCTCTCAAGGCAAAGCTTTCGACCCGATTTCTGTCGCGTCTTTTGACCTCTGCCACTACATTATACAAATCCTAACATCCACTCGGTCTCCTTATTTATTTGCGTATCTTGACCTACAATTTTATACGGACATTTTCCTTTATGCACATAAATTTCTGGTGTTTGCCAACTTTGAATTACAGTATAGGATCGAGTTTGCGAGAGCATTTTAGAGTAAAATTATTTTGAGCTTCAATTTTTTCACTGTAGTTGACACTTTAAATGTAACCTGAGGTAAATATTGCCAACGAGAATATCTGAATTTTGTTTAATGAAATATCTGATGAGAGTTATTATACAATAAATATTAAGAAAACCCAGACAAATATGGTAGGTGGTAGAGCCACGTTGAAGCTATTACTGGTTTCAGCATGAATGGGTCGGCTCGTCCGGGGTAGTACCACCCTCTCACAGAAAACCGACGTGAAGTAACAGTGCTTGCATTGTTGCGTTTCGTTTGGTCAGTGAGAGCGCCGGATACCCACCTCCTCTCCCCTTCCCCGTTCTTCCTCTCCCCATCCCCCACTTCCCCACTCCCCTCTCCCCCAAACACAGGCTGGCAATGCACTTGCGACTCCCTTGGTGTTGCAAGTGTCTATGGACGGTGGTGATCACTTACCATCAGGTGACCCACATGTTCGTTTGCCTCCTATAACATAAAAAAAAATAAAAAAAAATATCATCAACTATAATCGCGTTTTTTTTTTTTACTTTTAAATGTCTTCCTCATAGTTACTTGAGCTTAAATACGTAACAGAACCACGTACTTCCCTGACATAGGCATCCGTATTCCGGGCCTTCTCGGTAATACTCGGTTCAGTGCTAACCCACCCCCGGCTTCTGCCTTCCTCTCTATTGCACTATTACTTCGTTTTAGTTTAGCTACTAACCTACATTTTATAAGGTTATTATTTTACTCCTAAACGTTGTATTAGATAGACTGGAACATTCTGCAATAAATACTAAGCTATGAATATTGAAAAATAAACCTTCAAATTCGACTGGTAGTTTAAGAGATTAGCGCGTTCAAACGTTTATGTAGTTGTTGAGCAACGCTGAAGCAATTACTGGTTTCAGCATGAATGGGTCGGTACGCTCGGGGTAGTACCACTATCTCACAGAAAACCGACGTGAAGTAACAGTGCTTGCATTGTTGCGTTTCGTTTGGTCAGTGAGAGCGCCGGATACCCACCTCCTCTCTCCTTCCTCGTTCTCCCCCTCAACCCTCTCCAACTTCCCCAAACACAGGCTGGCAAAGTACTTGTGACCCACCTGTTCGTTTACCTCCAATAATATATAAAAAAACGGTCTATCAAGCGTTGCAATATTATTATAGGTTAGTTGTGTTGGTAACTTTCTATGCCTGAAATTCATTATTAACTTATAAAGATTCTTTATGTGCATCGTTTACAGTAGTATGATTTGAGGACATGAGCAAAGAGCTTGTTTGTTTTACTAACACGATATAACTAAGTAGAAGTGGCCATGCAAAAAGAAACTAACATCAAACATCATATCCGCAACACAGTAGTCAACCAACAACAAAGGAATTGATTTTTCTACGAACATTACTAAGCCGAACAGACTACTGAAATTTTAAATTCAGATAACTTCTTTTCGATAAAAGATTTTGGTGAAATAAAACATATACATATATATTATATACCTACACTCAAGACACATGTGAAAATCTTATGAAAATTGGCCAAGTAGTTTTGGATATTTACGTGCCCAAACAGACCGACATAGAAAAATCAACTGCAGCCGGCAATCAGTTTTTTGTCAGTATAGATAGATGAAACATCTAGTTACCGATGATTATAACTCAGGCCCTCAAACGATGATTACGTAATCTAAATGACGTGCTATTAACCGTCGCAACCGGTAACTACATCAATTACATACATGGATGACTGCATCATTATTACAAACTGCAAAATGTAACAAGAGCGCTGTATAACGGGTTGGGGGTAAACTGACTTGTAATTAATTGCCAATTAGGCCTGACCTGCATGCGAAGCGAGCACGTTACAGTGACCACGACGGCGGCGTTTCGCACATACGAGAGGGGAAGCGTACATACAATTATCGTCGGAATCCGAGTCCCGTATTGAAAACAGCGGTAGTTGTAAGCTGGAAGCAATTGTTGTCATTCGAAACGCATGGGCTTGTTATTTGGCTAACCCTTAACAAAATTTGTATATAATTTAATGAGGATAATGTATTATTGTTATTTTATTTACGTTGTTTGGCTTTTTTGTATTTCCTTGGGGATTCATTCTTAACGTATAATTCAAGCACACGCTCTACGGAGAAGCGTCCGAATTTAGAGCGTCTTTGTTACTTCAAGCGTTCGTCTATGAAACGAAACATTTGGAATTCCATAAAGAGTATTAATGATTTAGTAATATTTTAAATAGAAAGTTTTATTAACTAAGCTTAGTATTATGTATGTGCTCTGATATATTCAAAGAACCAGGTTAGTTGAATGAAAATATAATGGTAGCGTATAAAATTACCACGGTGTTTGTCACTAGTTTTATACGAGCTATGCGCTTAGCAATCTTGAAGTTAAAGAAATTTCAACCTGTGTATATCAGTCGGGTGTGAGTGGTCTTCTGCCAATACTATATCCTCGTTTTTGGCGAAACGATACCATCTTGAATGGATAAAAACTACACAGAAATGTATTTATAGTAATTATAATATGTAAACCAAGAATATATAACTTCAAAATCGGTCTCAATAATACAATCGACAAAACTATTACAAATATCTTGATGTTATTATTCTTTTTTAAATGTTCATCTATTTTGAACTACTTTTAGTCCTTATTATTTAAATTATTACTATCATAACCAAGTAAGTAATCGGTTCACTTGTCTTGTATTGACTTTATTGTTCTAACAATATGGTGGCCGCCATGTTGAAATATGCCAGGAGCTTCTTGTACAAACTCAGAATTTGTTTTTCATGTTATAATTATCTATTATTCACTACAGTATGCATAATTACCAAGCCATATTATTCTAGAATTAGTCAAGAGCGCACCAATAAATAGTACATAATATTCGATCAAATAATAAGATTTATGGTTTAAAAAAAACACTACATAACAAACTACAATCTCAACAAAAAACTTTAAAAAATGCAATCGCTATTAACTTTTTGAAATAATTTATTAAGGCAGCAGGATGCAAGTCCTTTAATTTATGGTTGACTTAATATTTCAGTGTTGCAATACCTCAAAAATGTAATCCATTCTCAGGTAAACATTGCCCTAATAACGTCAAAGAGATATACTTAACCTATACATCAACCCTTAACAAATATCTTGTGAACGGGCGCTATTAATAAGCTCGCACAATACATGGTTACATAAGCCGAACCTTCAATACTGCACGTTGTAATTATTGGCCCTTAATTGATTTGCTTTGTATCCGGATTAAGGATTAATTAGTGACAAATGTCTACACGGACATCTGGTTCTCGTGTTCTATACACGTGTCGTATTACCTGTATGATACATTTAATTTTATACACTATCGGTCTTATTGCAAAAACAAAAACAAACAAGCGTTTAACACGAGTTTTACTAAACAGAGTCTAAAATTTTAATTCTTGTTGAATACATGCTAAAAATATTTTATTACAATAGCGTGTACAAGTGGTTACTACATAAACACCAACCAAATTTCAAATTAAATATACCAACGAAATCCATAATTTACTACGAAACTCCTTTTCTCGGCAAACATAAGTACAATAAAATAAGAACAAACAACTTACACAAACGTTAGACATGTTTAAATTTAAACAGTTACAGACTCTAAACAAGGGTAAGACAGTCTTTTGTGATCAAACTTTTTTTTAAGAATTGTCCAACATGTTTTTAGCTTTTTTGTAATTTTAATATTTTTATTTATACATGTAAATACACTTTATAATACGTGAATATAAACTCTGTACTACTTTTTAAGCACACTGCGCTTACGGAAGAGCCTGGGCTTTGGCATAGTTCATATAGAGAAGAAATGCAGAAAGATAAATATAATAAATACTATGTTACAAATTAATGAAGTAAAATAAAACGCTCTTCATAACGTTCACACTGAATATCAAACATATAGAAGTCTCTGGACAAACAATCTCTCTTAGTAGGGATTGTCTCTAAAGAAGTTATTTGTTCTTTAACAAATCAAACATTACGATTATATAATAACATCATATTTAAAATCAAGGGCAAATCCTAAAAATGGAAAATAGGAGGCAGTTACGCCTAGCCACATTATTATTCGCTGTGACAAAAACCGGAAAGCTTGAATATCTTTATGAAAAAATAGTTTGAGCAATCTGAATAGTTACAGAACTAGATCTTCTAATTATATGTTATGTACTCATCGCCATGTTACCACCTCATTTCGGCGTAGTTTTAAGTTCGCTGCGACCAGATGCTGGAACGACCTGCCCCCTCCAATGCGCGATTTGAACTAAATTACTTACATTTAAAATTCATTATAAAAAGTATTTATTATTATCGCAATGCTTGTGAACTAAAGGTTTTGCATCTAATTTGTGTTGCATATATATATTTTAGTCATACCTGTGACTGCCTCTGTTATATGTTGTTTTGTGTATCCTACTATTTTTATTTTATTAATTTCCTCTATATATATGACGCATAACATAATATACAAGTATACATGAGTGGATAAAAATATGCGTATCGGAGCATTATCAAATGGTGTCCAGCTCAGCATATGCTAAAGTGTTATATCTAGTAATGTAAAGTATATGGTATATTTCACAACTTTAATTCATATTTATTTTTTACGCACCGTGACTTGTATTGGGTACCAGCTCTGATATGCATATTTTTATTCACTCTTGTATATTATGTTATGCGTTATGAATAAAATATTTCTTTCTTTCTTTCTATTATTATAACAATTTTATATACATTTGCGATATACATAGTTGAATAAAAAAATACGTGCGTGTATCAGTGTACACACGTAAGAAGTGAAACTTCTTTATGACATCATTTTTCGAAAAATGATCTACTATATTTACAAATTTACAGAAAAAAAATTTAAAAAAAAACCGAATCTGATCATTGTGAGCGCACCTTTAGAAATAAACATGGCTCGTAACGGAAAAATGTACAGAAATTAAGATGGCACGTAACCGAAAAACGTTACATACGTTTTTACATGCTCTAAAATTCCTCCCTACGTCGATAAAGAAGTTTCACTTCAATAAAAAAATGGAACGATTCTAGAGGTTGACTCTATGACAAAAGGTTAAAGATAAAAAATATATATGAATGAGTTTGTAACACTGGACGACCACTAATATTCATAACTAGTTGTGGGCATGGTTTTACACGCTTTATTTCTATAACACGGTGATTATTTTCGACTTGTCATATAATTTTATGATTTATAAAATTTTTTGATGTTTTTAGGCTTCAATTTTTTAATCACTTGATTATTAAATTGTGATTTTTTTTAGTTTTCATAGGTATCTTTAGGTAAAACTATTTAATGATTTAACCGAAATATTGTAACAAAACTTATAATCATTTTATTTCAACTTAATTTACTTTTAACCGTATACATCTTTCCATATATTAACTAAAATAAGAACTAGAAGTTAATTATAGAATACATCTACGAATAAATAAATAATTATGAAAGTCGCTTCAGTGGTTTTCGACTTATAAGCACAGTAACGGACAGACAGACAGAAGTTACTTTATAACATAATATCTACACACATAATAAGAACGTAAATCTAACGTGTCTGTACTTTTTAGTTTTTTGGCATAAAAAATATGGTAGGTGTCTTGAAATAAGTAACAAAATACATTTCAATCACTTTTACAAATGTCTGTCTGATTGTTTGAACACGCATTACCGTAAAACCTCACCAAAAAAATCATAACCAATATCCTCGAGTAACATTTAGTCCTGGTTTCTTTAAAATAGGTTCACTCTATCAAAATCTATTGTAATTTTAATTGACGCGGCTTAAGTACGAGTGAAAAGAGATAAGTAAATGGACTTAATACATTCAGACGATTTTATTAGTCACTGTATTTTTAAATTTTTTTTGTTCTTTTTTTTCCAACAATTTGTTTTCGCAAAGAGATCATTTGGTATTGGTAGATAAAGGGAGAGAGCGGTGATTGCAAAAAAATGCGATTCAGTACTCACTCCTTTGACGTGTTACATGGGTATAATATTAAGTCACCAAGATTTGTTAGTCCTGATATAGATACAAGTCAGAGAGTCGTGGTTATTTCAAAATGATTTAGATGCAGGTAAGAGAGTCGTGGTAATTTCAAAGGTATGGTATTTTTACACTAGGTTCCACGTGCAGGGAGTCGCGGACACAGCTAGTATAGAAATAAGTATATAGAAAATTAGCTTATACAGATAAGAACTAGTAAATAACATGTTACATAAATATTATGAATTGTAACAATAGATATTATTTAAAATTTTGAGATTTGATGCAAATGTCCTAGTGCAGTTTATGTATTTTCGTAAACAAAATATTATACTACAAACTGTGACAATGATTTTAAACAATTTTAGGCAGCAAGACTAGAAATGGAGTTGATTTATAGCGTTGTTTCTAAATCTAATATTATTATAGAAACCAACAAGGCTTATTTTGAAAGGAATAAAACCAATATTCTTTTCGTAATATTTAGATCTAATATAGTGCCAATAACAAATATTGCATATTTATTTTAGAATATGGTAAATCAGTACCACGTTAGCTTTATAATGGAACTAGCATTGTGCTGATAGAAACAGAAAGAAAGACAATATTGTTACGAATAGAAACGTAAAAAGTGTTCATATAAGAATATTAAAAAACATATTATATAATTAATATAACCATGAACAACAATGAAAGGTCATCTTAAGTTAGTTGTGCGCTAAACACAATGCAAGCCAATTATTACTAGCGAGTCCTCTATCAAATTGGCCGTTGTAATATTCACAAGGCGTTATGGTTTTTCTTGAGGAACAGTGTAATATTTATTTAAAATTATTTTATCAAAACAGGTGTTAAAAATTCATAATTTTTATAACAAATCTCCATGGCCACATGTTTTTATGTAAACTAAATACTAGATGTATACAAACTAACACTGTAATAGTTATTTCTTTTCCCAAAAAAACATTTTTTTTTTATCTTAGTTACTATATTATCTCTAAACTATGTAAATATATACACATTTCCAAAAAAAACATACAATTTATCTTTAGAAAGAAGAAGAAAGAAAGGTATATTTATTCAATACATACAACAGATACTTACAATTATATATATTAAAAAAATATTCAAGAGAGGCAAGTGTTGCATGTGGTGAAAAGATCTTTGTCTCAGCATAAGCTGCAATCTTGCATGTAGAAGTGTTACAGCGCTGGTTTTCAGACAAACCCTGATGTATATTAATATATAGACGAAATTACAAATACACGGACGCACTTACATGATAATTTCAAATTAATATTACACATGCCCTTAATAATGTAACCTAATACTGTCTATATAGAATACGATACAATATAATTCATAAAAAACTGTGGAATTAGATATAATTTTTTTGATATTCCTAATGCTAATTTCGAATATGTAGTTTTAAAATGAAATTAAATAGTACGAAAGTTCTCTGTGAGGTATTGAAGGATTTATTAAAATAATAACAGCTTATAAATTATAAGCTATTTCGACAAAGTAACAATAAAAGGTACTTAAATGTAATTTTGTCACGAACAAAACATGTTAACAGGAAGCAAACATTACACGTAAATAAATTTATAACAAATAAGAACGAGTGGACACGGCTGGGGTTGTTCTCACGCCGTGTTACCGTCTACACCACCCCTGAGTTTTTTGTCTGACCAAACAATCGAACATGCTATTACAGCGAAAACATGTTAAGGAGATGTCAATTATTTCTAACAACACTAACCATCGAACCGTTGGTTGAGAGGTGAAAACATTTATTCGTTTTTTTATCTACTTCCTCGTCGTGGTCTAGTGGTTTGACCGGTCAGAATTCGCGTACATTTACTAATTTAAATTAGGAATACTATTGGCTGAAAGTGAAGGAAAACATTGTGAGGAAACCTGAACCTGAGCAACGTTCTTTTAGTACTACTGTATATGGGAAAACATAGAACTGTGGATTTCTTAGAGTTCGAAATCGCCAATACGTTGTGGACTGGCGTGGTGATTATGATCCTACCTTCCTTCAGGAAGAGGCCTGTGGCATTGCTCTTACGAGCTGATGATCATGATAATGATTTATTTATTTGTTCGTTTTTTTTGTAGACTATATTCAATAAAAAATACTGTTGACAATATTTTAATTTCAGTAATACATTATCTCCTTTTTTGATAGCTCCCACATTGAGGATCAAGTCTTATATTGCTAGGGATTTTACAACTTTCAAGTAACGAACAAAAAAATTACCCAGACGTAATACAATTATTGATAGATCAAAACAAATGATTGTACTGTGTGGGATTTAACCTCACAGCATACCGTGCAGTTGCAGGCGATTGATTATATCATTACCTAATCCATGCATTCAAATTAATATAGAACTAAGTACAAATAGGCCCGCAATCGTAGCTGAGGTTGATCCATGTTAGGTTGGTGCTTTTAAGAAATTGTTTCTGCTTCCTACTTCAGAAATCAATCCATACTACTGTTGATTATTATGTTTTAATTATCAAGTGGCTCCATTTTAAACAGTATAGGGCCAAATAAAGCAAGAATGAAAAATAAAAGTCACTATATGTCGGACAAATATCTCGCCAAGTATTCCAAACAATTAATCAACTTACCAGAAATTGTTGCTAAATCTACTCTTCTATCTAAAATACAATAGCTTTAATATATCGCAACAGAAGTAAATTTACCAATAATGATTGTCAGAGCAAAATTTTCATAGAGGCAGTAGGCCTTAGAAAATATGTTATTTCAAATAATAAAACACGTATACAGTAGAAATAACATGTCCTTAAAAGGGACTCGGCGAACCGAAAAACCTTTACGTACCCAAAGTTTTTAATAAACAACACGCGCTAGAATAATTCCATTCAAGTTTCCATCAGACTTGTTCGTATGAATACGAATGAACATTACTCAAAAACAA
Organism: Antheraea yamamai; assembly: GCA_036509395.1. Taxonomy (NCBI): domain Eukaryota; kingdom Metazoa; phylum Arthropoda; class Insecta; order Lepidoptera; family Saturniidae; genus Antheraea; species Antheraea yamamai. The sequence continues at coordinate 19,802,624 of AP028435.1, read as the reverse complement.
ACATTCCCGAGTAGAAATTTTAGCTTAAGTTTGTTATGGTTCCATTTAAATGCCTACTTATTAGGTTTCTGGTAACATGGAATATGGAAATCTATACTAAATTATCTTGCTTATGACGTAGCCAATTTGCCACATCGGATGATGATACCATAAAAAGAACAGAATACTTGGACCTCGGGAAAATATGTAGTTTCTCTTTCTTTCTGCAGTCAAAAACAAAAAGAATATATTTGTGATAAAAATGACGGAGTATATTCCAAATGTCACTCTGTAAAGAAAACACAATAGGATTTGGGCGAGTCTTATATATTTGCGATATAGTTCTGCAATTTTGATTCATCTTGATTCTACGTAAGCATTTCTCAAAGCCGGTCAGCAAAGCTCAGGTTTTATTTCCTTCCCTTTTTGTACTTCCAAGTGGATTTATAAATTATCAATTTAATTGATCGTCCCGCAAAGATATTCCTTTAAATCAATCATAACAATTCCACCATCACAGATTACTGTATATTATTTCTCTCATACTCCTTTGTAGCAAAAGAGTTATTTAGAGTTTGTTTATCTTCATCCCTTCATTGATTTATAGCATGGAAACTTAGCTGGCAGTTGGAAATTCAAATTGAAACAACTTATTATAGCATCCATAACATACATCAATAAGAGACAATTCGTCTTAAAAGACGTCCATAGGGTCTGATAACTATAGTAATGATCGTTTAAATGAGAAACAATGAGAAATATTATTGCGATTTTTTATAATAACGATCCAGAATATTTTGGCGGGAAGTAAAAAAAAAAAATTTTTTTTAATGTAAATCAAAGGAGACTCATAAAACATGTTTGCGACTCAACAATTGGCTTCAAAACAAATGTTACCCACAGTCTGCCGGCGGGAATGAATGACGAATCGTATGACATAGGTTCATGTAAAATTCATATCGTTTCCGCCTCAGCCCCGCGCTGTCGCTGTGGTGGCGAATTTGCGACAAAATTACTCTCCATCTAATCATGTTACTGAAGGAAGAATCTGAGGGTGGGAAATTGTGCTTTTTTATTCTCGTTCTTTTAAATAACGTTGTTTATTAGAAATGCATACAGATACAGTACAGTAATTGCTTGGTAGCATAGGGTTTTCTAAGTCCTTCTCTGCTAATTATCACCCTGATATTGGAAAATCTCTCACCATCCACTGATATATGTACTTCATAAGCTGTAGTAGAAAACATTCTAAACTGCATCTTTAAGCTTAGCGAATGACATCTTTTAATGTATAACTACCAAACTTTAGGCGAGGTGGATGTTGGTCCTTGGACCTTGCTTTCACTATTTTTATTATGTTAGTCGCTAGTGTTTAGTACAAAGTGTCAGTATACTTCCAAATTAACTGTTAACCCTGTTTGTACTAGTAACCAGTCGTTCAAGAAACGAAATCTAAAGTTTAATTAATAGAACAAAGCCATTTATTTATTCCGTTTTTAAACATCGTTACATCGGCTTATTCTAGTTTATATAAGCATTATTTCTTTAAATGTTACCTATCATGTACAATTTCTTAAGCAAACATAGCTTGCATACTATAATGATAATATTTAAAAATCAAAATATTGTATGCTAAAACGTAAACTGAGTTTAATGTTTAAGGAAACATGCACATTTTTCCAATTGAAATACCTGATTAAATATTTATATTTCAATAATTTTATGCCAAATATATCTAAGTTTTTACATTTATTATGAAATTTACTTATTCTGGATACTGAATGAGGTTTTAAGGACATTTATGTGATTTAAAAGTTATCAAGATATTCGCATTAAAAAAATTCAAAGGAAACATAATAAGGTCGAAAATCACAATATTCATAAATTTAAAAATCTCATTTTTATATAGTTACATTCTTGGAGTTGCGAAAACATAGAAAGACTATTAAAACCTCAGTTTAGAATGTAACTAGATTAGAGTAGTTAAATGCACATACATTTTCACTGGAAACAAAACTCACTCATTACTAACATAGAACTCACACTTATCTCACCCATTTTTTCATCACATATTCGTATTTTAACCTAATAATTACATATAAATAATAAAAATATAGTTTCTTTGAGGCCCAAAAATTCTAAAAATTTATAAGAGAAATTTTTTTTTCGAAAAATTCTAAAAATTACAACATTTTTCGTTTTTAGTAGGTGGTCTTAGGATACTTATTATTGGATTCTACTGACCCTTTACAATTTTTTTAAATGCCCCATGAAGCGGGCAAGATTCATCTCACTTAGAATATTAGAAACTATGTTATTTTAACAACAGGCGTAGCTAGTGAAACGCTTGTTGATATGATAATGGTAATAAAAATAACCTCATAAAGTCGAGGATTACTAACTACAACCATCAGTCTTTTTGGCTGCTCTGAATATAGTCGTAAATCCCGGCATGCACGTAATACAGTCAAGTCTTTAATACAAAACATAATTAAAAAAGTGTGTGTGTACTTATGTACACGCGTTAGAAGTTATACTTCTTTGGCGTAACAAGATAACAATCTGTTAAAAATTTATCTTTCGCCTAATCTACGTTTGAGAAAAAAAAAAAAAAAAAAAGGAAAAAACTAATATCGAGGTTCAATTTCTTTTTGTTGGTAGCTTTTTTTTCGAGACTTAATGAGCGGTTAAGCAGACAGCTTCATACTGTTAACTTTGTGTCACAGATGCGCGCGCATCTTAAAATTTCACTCTCATAATTTTTTCATAACGCGCCTAAAGAAGTATAACTTCAAAAATTGAGAAGCCAGTCATAGTATCCCTTTTCAGTTTATCAAGTTCAGTTGGTATATATTCATCAGTCGAGAAATTTTCAAGTACACCAGACAACAATAAACTATACTGTGCTAGCCATTAGATACAGTGGTACCGTTTAAAACCACAAGGTTATGTATTGTATAAGGTATAAAACGATATTTCAGATCACCTTCGAACAGCGTTTCACACGATCTCCATAATGACTGCAACTCGATTCCATTGTTAAAGTATGATTTATGTTGATTCTCAGCCATTTTTCAGTATTCTCTCTACTTTGAAACTCTCGTTTATTCGTGCTGCTTTTATTCTGCAAACTTCGAGATATCAATGGAATTCAAAGGGTTTAAAGGCCAAATGAGTTAATGGCGGTGGATATGAAAGCTTTGAATGCGATATAATTTATCTAATTTGGTGAAATGATAAAGTATTATAATTTATTTTCAAAGGAGTGGATATAGGAACGTGTTTTAGTTGATGTGAAATTTAAGATTTATGTAGGTAGAATGAAGTCTAAATACACCATTTAAAATGCTTTCTACGAAGTAGTTTATTTAGGAAGAGCTCATAATAAATACTTTTAAAATATACATATATACGAACTATTACTCTAAAACGGGACAGCATCAGAAAGTCAATAAAATTTCAACTATATGCAAATGTTTAAATTAAAATTCAAGAGATATTAAATTTTATTCCACCAAAAGCCTATTTTCTGGTACGAAGATTTATAAAATTGAGTTAAAGAACGCAATATCCGGCTTATTGGAGAAATAACATTATTTCGTCCATTATATATTTTCTTTATCAAATAAGTGCCCGCTGATATTCGAAAGTGCGCGGTCCTAATAAATACTTAATAAACTCCATAAAGAAACATTAGGATCGCATTCTTTTACGATAAAGAAGGAGATGTATATTAAAATTTCAAAGGGCAAAGGCCGCCGGGCGCACTCAACTCATTTATTTTGAAATCAAAAAAGCGCGGAGGCAAATTCTTTAATTTTCTTAAGAAATATTCCTTTCGCAGGAAGTTCAAATTACTCGTTAATAAACTCGTCCCTACAATGAGAATTCCTTTGACGGCATTGAAATATTGCCCCGTACTCGAACGCTACTGGGTGACGGATAAAATCCGAGCCTACAAATAAAATGAATTTGCCCGTGAGCAACGGTAGAAAATTGGAAATGTCATTTTCGCGAGGCTTTTTTTTTAATGTTTGCGGCGCCGTTCGCTCCGGTGCGATAGGATTACTGGCCGCGCCCGCAGCGACGCTGCATCTCCGATTCTACCTGCCACGTTCATTCGGCTGACACAAATCGATTGTCGAAAATAAATTTTGCAATTGGTAATATTTTTTTCTGAAGGAATTTCCGGTTATTCGCTTCAGGATAATTTGTTTTAGGTTCAAGAAGTTAAGTTTTTATAAGTAATCGGAAGATTTTCGAGCGTAATTTATCTTTGCTTATTTCTATGATATACACATAAGCTGTCTGTCCTCTTTGACCGACTTCAAAATGAAAGGTTACCTTTCGGGTCTATTCTTTTTAATGTGTATTCCTAAGCTAACTATTCATGCATATAAGAATTCGTGAAACAAACATGTATACCGGCATGTAAGCACCTAGTAGGCTGATTGAATTCCACTGTACCTAAATCCATATACAGTACCGTCGTTTTGCTTTGTTACAAAAAAAAATGCACATTACCCTCTTTTTGCCTCACTTCTAAATGTGGCTTTTGTTTAACCGTTCCTGAGGACATCTATTTTGATACAAATTTAATAGTAGTACTATTAAATTACATATTTACATTTTTAATTACGTTTACGATGAAGCCCCTTTCAAATTAGAGAGTGTTAGGTGTGCACTGTGCAAATAAAAATCTCACAACTTCAATTTCCAACGGAGTTACTTTTCGATTAAAAATGTGTATATAAAAACCACGATGCAATTTGAAATGTCACTAGATGTGTGAAATGAAAGGTTGCTTTGATCAAGGCTATGGTTAGTGAGTGACGTGGATGACTGACTCTCATTCCAATGCTCTTTTCAAATATGATTTTTTAGAATTGTAAACATTTTTTTACAGAAAGTATGATGTTATCTTTACTAAAAAAACAACAAAAATGAATACCGATATTCCAAAACTTAGCCATTAATGCATGAGCAATTCGGATCAACGTTAAACCTTGATGTTATGTCGATTTTTTATTCACTTGGCTGAATTGGGAATCTGTTGAATAGTTCATTTCATTTTCATAGAGTTTTCTGATGAATTCTAGCTAACATTTTAAGATATCAGAAGAAATGGTACACGTGATTTGTCTAACATATAAATACGTCAATGAAAAGACTACAGCTAAAGTATTCTTCGTCTTCTTGAAAACGAATGCACTAGTCATCCCATCAGCCTATAAGAGATTCATTGCAAGGTCATACGCCCCTTCACGAAGACCAAGATGTATTGACGATTTCAAACTGAGAGAAATCCACAGTACTATATATTTTACGGTGTTATTATGCTATTTTATATGATGGTACTACTAGAAATGATCTCAAGTACATGTTTCCTCACAATATATTCCTTCACCGTCAACCGATAGTGTTACCAATTGAAATTAGTTCCTAAAAATTCGTTGGTACATGCCGGGATTCAAACTTGAGGTTCCGCTTATCAAACCACTTGATCACTATGACCTAACTACTAAAAGGAAATTATAAAGCATTACAATGAAAAAACGCTAGGTTCATGTCTATACTTACCATATTTATACCACTTGACCACAGGAAATAAAGGCTTCGTAGATTTTGCTCAAACTCTCGTATATTCTGATTAATAAGTGTATCGCAAAACAAAGTCGCAGTAAACTTAGTTACATATCAGCTGCAGAATGATTCATTAGATGTAGGTATCAGCCTTAATCATGCCTTAAAAAAACAACGAGAGTACTGCCTTTGTATATCTAATACAAAATTTTGATATAGATTTTTTCTATTCCTACAAGTCATACATAAGAATATACATTGTATTCTGCATTATGGTTATAATCTTCATTTATCATATTTAAAATTTTCTTTTTTGTTGTCATCCCTTATGCAATTGCAATTCATTATGAAGATAGTAAAAATGTAATTAGGAAACGTTTATCGTTTGATACACGTATCGTTTATGGTACACGTGAAACCATAAAATTTGAAGTTAATATTGTTTTCTTTTTCTTGTTTCAGGTAAGTGGAACCAAAGTAAGAAGCATCAAGAAATGAATTACAGTGTGTTTTGTACATAGAAGTATTATTGGCGATTGTAATGTTTCTATAAAAACATCACCATCTCTTAATTTTTAGTATGATTTTAATGAAGAATAAAACAAAACTAAGATTACATTTATCTTATTTTCATTCATCTGTTTCTTAAAGTTGTAAGACTTTTAGAAATATCATTATAGTCTAAGAATTATCTATTATTACTATATGTGATATATATATATCATAACAGTTATTATTACATTGTTTTTTCTCTATATCTACATTTACCACTTCTCCATATCACAGTTAAAATATGTGAAATCAGTAGATACTTCAATTTAGTTCATACAAACAAACAAAAAACACAAAAGTAATAAGTACGCACCATAAGTTATCGATTCAAATCTAATCTTAAGGTATATAAATACCGAGGAAATTTAAAGAATAATGTATGAATGTTGAAATTTCTAAAACGATAAATTCGCGCTCTCGTTCACGCTCCATTCGAACCTAATCGATCTGAGGGAGATAGCCTGTAAGTGGCACTTTGGTTCGAAACACGGCCTATATAGGGATGTCAAGTATGTGACACACAAAATGTATCGAATATTTGAAATGTTTATTTATTTTTATTTTATTTTTTGCAATCAATCTTCCGGGTTATTACTGCCATTGTCAAATAGATAATAATATTACGAGTGTCTTGAGATTTCAATTTCAATGTCCGAACAAGATGGTGGGTCACTTGTTAGAACTTTCCATAGAGTTTTTGTGGCATCTCCCAATTCGTGCTCCGTGGTATTATTCCCATCCACTTTACTTGCGCTCAATAACCGAACTATGTTACGTAATATACGACCGATATTACAAAATAATGAGGTCAATAACATAAGGTTACGAATAAATATAAAATCCACTACATGACAGACTAAGACCTCGCCAAAAACTATTTAAAACGTTAATTTAAAATATATATATTTTTTTAGTGTACACGACGTATGACATTAATAATATTATTTATATAGATACTAGCGGCCCAGGCGGACGTTGACCTGCCTTGATAATAAAAAAAATCCTAAAAGACAACCGCAGCGCCACCTACCGGGTCCAATTGTGAATCTAAACTATTCTCAGATCCACTGGAATACGCACACAAAATTTCATCAAAATCGGTCCAGCCGTTTAGGAGAAGTTCAGTGACATACACACGTACAGAAGAAATTTATATATGAAGATATGAAGATCTAAGTTATTTTCTCTCATAGAGAATTCTTTGATTGGATGTATCATTAGTTGTTCATTATCCTTCCACATACTAGGTGACATTACGTTTTCAATTTAATAGACGAAAAATGAAAATACTTAAGTTTTGATTATAATACTCCTTAACATACGTTGAAAAAAAATCAATGTCTTAGTGAAAAAGTGCATATACTCGTTTGTCATTGTCCTAGACATACTTTAATGAAATGATTACCTAAGAATATTATTTTATAAGCTAAACGTATAAATAGAAAACAAAAATAGTCAAATATACTTTTTCATCCACGGGCCATACTAGGTGAGGTTTGAGATACCCAAACCCATTTAACGCAAGTGTCACAGGCTTTGAGGCAACCACCGGACCAAATGATTTGCACTGATCATAACGGTAATATCTCATTTACAACTACAGAAAAAAACAAGTCACACGTATTTATTCTTCAAGAAATAATTGAAGTTTTCAACCACTTTTTTTTTTATTCGAACTGACTATGCTATTGGCCTTATAAGGCTTTTACAGCTTCACCGGACTACTAAGGCAAGCGCTTAAGGCACTCAGCCGATTTTATTTAGGCAACTAGCTCAAGGGTGCCTGGCACACCTCGGCTTGAGCTGTTGCTGATATCCCGGATCTGACCTAGCAAAAGTATTCTAAGCTATTCATATATATATTCGTTTGTGAGTTATACAAATTGCATGATTCACAAACGTTTACATGTATATCTGGTGTGAAAAGAACTACTCGATTCAGTTCGATTAAGGGAAAAAAAATAAAACCCTTCCACTATGTGTGTAATGTATGCACGTTTATGAGGTGATCTTATGTGTGTATAAGTGATGTGGGTGAGTCACTGTATCGCGATAGTAACAGCTCGAGGGCTCCATCCAGGGACGACCTAGGCTCGAGATGTTACCAGAAGAGACGTGACGTGTGTGCAGGATCGAATGAGGTGCCCTCCTTCACGGCGGCGTGACGGAGAGACTCGCGAGCGTGGGCGCAAACACGCATGTTAAGAGAGATCGGATCGAAATAATAATTAAACGGCGCCAGCGCCGGAGTTTAATTTATCATAATAAACAATGTTTACTCCTAATGGTCGGTTGTTTTAGGGGAAGATAGATATAAATGCGCGGATTGATTCTATCTTATACTGAATTATTAATTTTTTCGAAATGGCAGCGCGCGCGAGCTGTTGTAGGGTAGCCGAGATGGTAGGAAACCTATGGATCGCTGTTACGGGACCTAAATCGGGATTTTTAGACGTCCCGTCGAACGCCGAGATCTTGGAGATCTCGTAGAAAATCAGTAATTGACCTATATAGTCAATACTTTTCAACCGCTGAGGTGTTATACACCATATAGTTAATGGAGGGTTAAAAACACCGCTACGTCATGGGCTAACATGTTATTTGATCCAGTTTCCTCAGGAGATGGCCTTTTTATAATAACGGGATATGTGGAAGCTGGTATTTATTATTTTTTTTTTTAAACTGGTTCAGCAAAATGACTGCACTGTACCTGATGGAAAGTACAGTACAGGCTATAAATAACGGCGACTGTCAATGTTAAATAGCAATGGCAGTCATCGCTATCATGCCGACCTGCAAAAGTGCTTCTTCGTGCCTCGTTTGAAGGACCACATGTCATAAGAAAATTAAATATTTTTTATATCCTTGTGTGATGTGCTTTCTTTTACTACTGAATTCTAAAATTTTCTCACCTATAGCGTATTGGAGAATAGTTTAACGTAGGAAGTTAATAAAACACCATTAATTACAGAAGCAATGATTGTTTAGTCGATAGCATGTTCGGACACCGCGTCGATGGACTTAGAATCCAATACTAGCAACTGGTTTGGAGCTTTCAGTGAAGAAACACATGGTGATGGAACCATATCATGGTGGCAAAGCTTTTCTAAATCATGCCTGGCTAAAAGTTGTCATGCAAGCTATCACACTTAAGTTTGACATCCGTTGCCAAGCACCTGTTCTTGTGTTCCGGCAGCTGCACTTAACAATCAGCCTCCTCTAAGTTTAACGTGTTTACCATCTTAGATAGTGATTTAACGTCAACTGGGGTTTTGTTTACGTTAGTTCGTTTCGTTAAGAGCTATAAAGTATTTAAAAAAATAACTTAACTATCCTTAACTCTCTGTAGATCCAACCAGACTACAAACACTTGACTATATAGCATATAATAAAAAGTCGGAATCACTATTAATCTACATTAAATATCTTTCGTATTTCCTTAACATATCACAACCCTAACACTTAAGCTGCACACTCGTTCACATCAAACGCAACAGGTCCTTACGCAGAAAAATATTTCTATCCGAGTAATGTATCATTCTGGCTTGAGACCGGCCTTTGAGTGAAGTAATTTGTGGGCCCACCTCGATATCGATTAAACCCCTCGACCTACAGTCGATATTTCAAATATTCGTCGCTCGACCGTTATTTATGCACCGTGTTAGGCCGCGATATAAGGATTTTATTGGTGCGCCGCCTATCTGTTACCTCTCGGGTTTTAATTGAATCGTTAACTTTGATTGGTCGGTTCGAGGAGAATTCTTCCGGTTCAAATTATCAGTGTAATTTACATTCTTTAGTGATTGAAATTTTTAATTAAGTTTTTTTTTCTAGCCAACTTTATATCGGGCTTTTTAATTGTTGTTTGAAGTCTCTCAGGAGGAATCTCTTAGTTGTTTTTTCCAGCCGAGTGGTCCGAAAAAGTACAGAGCTAACGAGCCTTAATAATGTAGAACAAAAAATTCTTGGGTAAAATTAAAAGTTGGCTGCCTTTCTTTTCTTGCAGTTAATCATCTTTTCGACTTCCTTAATTTAACAGACAATGAAATTTTATACGCGAGATACTAAATTTGGGTATTCTTTATGACGTAACAATTACAAGATTTACTAAAATATCGCTCAAAAGTAAACAATTTGTTGACAGAATCATTATTAATCAGAAACACTTCATAAAATTAAAAAAAAGATATAAGCTATCTGTTTGTACACCGTCCATATGTTATACTGATATTGACTGGACCAGTTATTTTATAAAATATATATGAAAACTTCTCTTACAATATTTCGTTTCCACTTTCTTTACCAAAATCTTATCAAAGATCGACTACTTATTTTTATTTTTTGCATGTGTAAATTAAAATAGTAATACAAAATAAATAACTTTAATACGCGAAAATATATCACTTTTGATGATAATACAAGTGACTATTTATACATTAATAGATTTAATTTTCACAGCACTAAAACATACCATATTTTGCCCGCGGCTTCGCTCGCTTTTCTGTTATATATTTTTTCTAAATGAACATCGTATACTTTTCTGTATCTCTAAGTACGCGCATACGAAATTTCATGACGATCTGTTGGGTTGTTAAGACGTGAAAGAGTTATGACCAACAAACATAACATTCGTAATTAAAATATTAGTTAGGATTACAATTATAATAATGGCAATTATCAGTAGATTTATGTTTCATAAATATATCAAATAACTAATCGACTTATGTCGATATATCGACAATATGTTAACCCCATCACTACGTACAACACCAAAAGCACTATTTCGAATGAGATTTCGCTTCTACATCACATCTCATTCGCGAATATAACAAGTCATTCACTTATTATATCCTTATGACGGGTACAAACGTGGCCTGGCACGCGAATATGTCGATGTGGCTACCCGTTTGGCTTACGTCACTACACTGTATTGGTGTTTTGACGGAACCTTTGTTTCGATCGGTTTTTATCGTTTTCCCACTGAACCATTTGGAAGTATTATTTTATCTGCTAACGCTGCTTCGTAATTACTATGCCACAGTCTCCATTATGATTTTTTTCAGGAATTCGGTATCTTAATTCTGCTCTCCTAATATATTTTTGATAATTTAATGTATGTCCACAAAAACTTAGATAAGCTAGATTTAGTAAAATACGAACATATATACTAGAAACAGTAACAAATTGGTCATTCCATGTCTCAGGCTTACTAAGACCAATAACAGTTTTTAGGTACTAATGTTAGGTTTTATAACAAAGTCCCAAAGTACATTACCGATTGCTGGATAGTGAGTTCAAGCACCATGTCAGGCGATTTCAATGGATCCACCATTGCAACAACTATAGTTATATTTCAACCAATTTACAAAAACTCTTGACAAATCGTATACCTAAACCTTCCTTATGAATCACTCTATCTATTAATAAAATAATAATAAATCGCACGAAAAGCTGCTGAGAAGTTTTTGAGTTCATCGCGAAACAGACAGACAGACAGACGCGGTGCAGGACCTTGTTTTATAATAGGCAATGTTCATTATAAACGTACAATAAATTGTGCACAATCGTTTGTAGATAATATTTTTACAGTATAACTCAAGTATATATATATGTTCATAAACAAAAGTCAATCTGTCAAGAGGCCAGGCATTTTACAGTCTACAGTCGGAAAGTGTTTTAAAGACGAGAGAGTTATACGGGCGAAATTAAAAGTTAACTCCGACAGCGCCGAATGACTTAATGGTATTTCAGTGTTTGCATTTCCGCTTCCGTTTTCACTTTCAATCTGAAGTCTCGGGTCGGTTCGCTTTATTCATAATTCACATTGTTAATAGAGGCGGTAGTTACATTTTAAATTATTTCCAGAACAGATTTTCAGGGTTCGAGATTTTTTTTCATTCTAACAACTCTTGGTTCGCGAAACTTAGTAAAATAACAGTGTTCATACTTAATTTTCATAGTTATTCATTTATAATTGATTTCATCTATTAGGACTGCAGTCTTGGAAAGGGTTCTTTATAGATTATATCAAGAGGGCTTGCAACCCTATTTGCTACAATAGTTTCATGCGATATAAACTTTCGACTGACGACACTTGTGAAAGTTTTATCTCAAAAAAGCGTTGCATTGATATATAATACTTTTGAGTTAAGTTTTAAGCAAAATTTATCTAGCAATCTAGTACTACGTCCTTAAGTGTATTTTGCTTATAATAGTTGACTTTAAACGTATTATAATATTGCTTATTTCAAGATTTATCATCATATAATTATATATATTCTTTATTTAGGCCCTGAGAAGGCACTTATGAACATCGAAACTACCACCGATTCAGAAAACAACCCGAGACATTGAGAAAAACCGGCAAGAATCGATCTGGTCTATCTTTTCATTATACATAACACAGCACAACATATTTTTATAGACAGTTACATCGGGTAATATTAGTCGTCTCCAGTCGGCCATGATTATTGTGATTCACAACGTGTAATTAAAAATTGTACGTAGCCAAATTACGAGGGGAATCTTTAATAAAACGTTGGACACAATCGGGGCGTGCCGACCCCTTTTCGTGCAGATAGGCGTAAAGGTAATATCGCGCCAGACCCCTGTACCGGACACGGGATTGCTTTATTAAACTCTGTAGTCCATTAACGCGGAATTAATGCACGACTGGACTGTAATCGAAAACTATTCAAATATTTGGACAGTCTAGTGTTAAATATAATGTATTTTTTTAATACTTAGCTCTGTTACAGTACACAATGAATATTATTTTGGCTATATGATTATGAACAATATTTGTATTATTTTATTTAAAAAGATAAACGAAATCAAATTTATTTAGGATTTTTTAAATATTTTAATTCCATTATTATTCATACAAACAATATTTTAAGGCATAATTTGAAATCTGTGATATCTTCTAAACTAGTCATTGAAATAGTATGCTCTAATTATCGATTGATTTATATTAGACTAGCGGTCCCGGCGGAGGTTGTCCTGTCTTGATAATTAAAAAAAAATAAAAAATTCTACCACAGCGCAACCTACCGGGTCCAATTGTGAGTCTCGGATTCACTCGAACACGCACACAAAATTTCATCAAAATTGGTCCAGCCGTTTAGGCGGAGTTCAGTGACATACACACGTACAGAAGAAATTTATATATAAAGATATACAATGCAACTAAAGTAATTTATTGCATGAGAAATAATTTTATATAAATGAAGATGTCATGACATTTTTTTTAGATAAAGTCCAAGTGTCTTTGCAGTAAAACAAAAAAAACGTCGAGACAGTCATATGAACTGCCGACAGAAGTGAAAACTCGAAACAATGGAATAATTGTGTTTTCTTTTGAATTTTAAATTAATTACAGTATGAAATAAGTTTCATAATTTGTAAATTGAAACGTTCCTCATTACTCTGGTATTCACATTATTGACACTCCGAATAATAATTATATACAAATTTTATACAGTTGATTAATTAATCAAACATATAATTGGCCGCACAATCTCAATACAAAATATAAATATTAGTTGGACACAGGCTGCTATACTAAGCGTCGCTAGTCTGACGCAAGGTATACAGTCGGTCACGCTTACTAGCATATTGTCATGACGCAAAATTATAAATTTATCTCCTGCCAAAAAAATACCGCTCGACGTGCCTAAAAATGTTTTCACTTCAAAAATATGAAAATGTATTCAGCCGCTTTTACGTTATAATTGCAACACTTCTATTATTTTATGTGTATATATATATGTATATACATAATTATTATATTGTACAGATGACCCGATTCCATAGGTCTTACGTAACTTTAGAAAAGAAAATTTAATAAAATCGCTGCTCGCTCGAGGGTAGATTGGATTTGCGGCGGCCGATTACATTAACAAGTGCCGAGTAAAGAACATTTCCGGACGGAACTGCTCTTAACCGGTTTAGACTGGACCGAGCCGGATCACGGCGCGGCGGTATGTTACGTTGCATGCGGTGTAGCCCAGGAGCTAAGTTAATTACGGCCTTCAGGAAATTAACAAGAAATGTTACGCTTTAAACATTTTCTCTATAGTAATTGTGAAACTCAAGGGATTAGTATTTTTATTTTCTGTTAACACGTTATTCTCTGAAACTGCAAGTCAGATTTGGATATACTTTTTACTTTTCTACAGTACGGGCTTTTAACCTATCCCTCGGGATCTTTATTTTTATTCTGAATGAAAGGTGCCCTGTCTCCATTTCTGTACTGACAACGTATATGCTAAATTATACTATGAGCGGACTTGTTGAATGTGGAGTAAGTCTGGCCAAGTGTATCCTCCATTGAGGACATCTACTTCCAGGGTTATATCATTTTACATGTAGTTGGTATATGTCTTTTTGTTTCAACCGTTTCACATATCTCTGTTGAATGAGTTCAGCTACTAGAACATTCGAGTGGTTATTGAATCTTTTTTGGTGCTTAATTCCAGTCCCATGAATCTCTTCTTTAATTGTGGCCACGTGACGGTTTTTATGGATCTCATGTTAGTGATTAGACGATGGTGCCATAGATATAGTTCTAAGTATAATATTTTGCATACGTTGTAGTACCATGATGTTGGATCGGCTGGTGCTTCCCCAAAGTTGTATTTCTTATATCCACAACAAACAAAACAAATAAACATACAAACTTACTCTCTCATTAATAGCATTAGTTAGAATTTTTTCTCTCAATTACAATTGTTATTTATTCACTCTTGATTAATGGAACTGAAAATCAATTTTACAGTTTGTGTGTGAGATAGTGTTATTTCCGTGAAATATCAATAACCTTCTATTAATATTTCCTGTGACATTAAAAAAAACGTAAATAAATAAAAAAAAACGTATAAAATTAATTCATAAAAAGTAGTCTAATTATGGTACATACTATTGGCGCAGTGGTTGAAATTCGACTATAATGTGACTACATGGCGACTACATGGAAAATGAAAGTGAACAATATTTTATTTTATTAGTGGTATACTTAGAATACGTTTCAGTGTTATTGATTGTAGATATAAAGAGCGTGTAATATGATAAAAAGAGTTTTGTAAATTGTGTCGTTATATTTCAAAATGAGCTAAATTCAATTTTAACCGTTCCTAATGTTTTACGTTACTTTTCAAGATCTTGAAATTTTATAAATGTAAAATATGAAGATCATAAAAAGACTAAAAACCTTACTGACGGCAACATTTGAACTTCTTTCTCGGTGTATAAAGACTGGAAACCAAAAAAAACTAAACATGAATGATTAATATTGGATTTAGCTCATTGTGAAATGTAACGACTCAATTATATCTACCACTCGTCGATGGTAGGGAAAAAAGTAAACTATTTAATTTCATGCTAGTACTAACGCTCGTCAATTGTCACTAAAATAAAAATCACTTGTCTAACACACGAGAAAAAGCTATCTCACTGCTTTGTTTCCGCATATTTATATACCGATAATGTAATTAGCATCATTTGTAACTACTCGACTATAATACAACAGTTTGGTGCAATGTTGTACATCGGACTTAATGGTGTTCGGCGGTTTTAGAGCGCACCGAAACGCGGCGACGTGAGGTGCGAAATTAGTTAAGGGTAGAGAAACTCGGCAATGCCTGTCGGCGCCTGATAATATGTAGACATGTTGTAGCGATCAATAATACTAGCAACTTCTCAAACTTAATAAATATGTTTATAACGGACAGTTAAATATTCTTGAAGTGAAAACTTCTTTCGCCACGTTGAGCGATTTTTGTTAGGGGAAAACTTATGGGTTCGCGTCACCGATGACCTCGACGTGGTCGTGACGTATTGTGCTTGCACCAGACTAGTCTAATATAGCGACCTGTGTACATATAATATTGATAATTAGTATTGAGCTTGTACAGTCCATCATATGTTTGCTTAATAAACTGTATAAAAATGTATATATTTATTGCTCCAACTACCAATAGATGTAAAATCTGACTAATGTTAATAATTTCAGTTTACAAATTATAGAATTTAAATAATTCAATCTTTTTTTTTTTTTATTGTAGCTCGGCAAAGTGACTGTACTGTGCCTGATGGTAAGCACAGTACAATCCAAAAACAATGGCGAACACCGAAAGACATACTATCTATCGCCGGTCACCACTGTCATGCCGGCCTGAAAGCGACCCAGTCAGGGACAGCCCCCCCGGTTGCTGGATATACACCGGCTGATCCCGGAACGCGACACGCCCCAAACGTGTCACTATGGCGGGTGTTCCACCTGGTGTACGGTGGTCGCGATCCAGTCGGGTACAGACACCCTACCACCTCGCAAATTTAACAATTCCATAAAGAACACAGTTATTTTTATTGTTTTGAGTTTCCACCTTTGTCGGTAGTTCTTATGACTGTCTCGACTTTGTTTCTTTTATAGTTTGGTTAGTTTCTTATATGTTTGGCGATGTGATCTAGGACGATGGCATGATAAATAACTCTAAAGGGCAATTGACGAAATGCACCTACACATGCTTGGAAACACATTTGCAAATTGAGAGTGACAGCTAGTCAGGCGAGTATGACAAAAATATTTCCACTATGCTATAGTTTCAGTTTTCGTCAAAAAAAGCTTTAGCTTATGGCATTCGAACTTACGTCAATGGACACGCTACCCGAACTCGTCACAACTGAGGTATCATCGCTACAAAATATAACTTAGGCTCTAGAATAAAATCAATATGTCGCGGATTAAATACAAAAGAACCACAAATAGAAAGAAAAACAAAATCGTTTTTATTTCTTTCATTAAAAATACACTGTTACTCGGTTATATTTCCATGTTTAAAAAATATGTCTATTGATTTAACATTTTAATGGAATAAAAATGACTACCAGTTCCCTTTTGCATTTTCGTGTTTACATGTGCCAAATACAATATAAATAGAAGAGTTTTAAAATACGCTTGTAAGCATATACAATATGCTTAAAATTATATAATGTAAGATAACGTAGCCACAGACAAAAAATATTATCAAAACTTTAAATAGCTTATGAGCAAAAAAAACTAATTTTGATTTGTGGCTCTTTTGTATTTAATCAGTGATGTATCCTTGGACTATGTGACAAAGTGATAGACATTGGTATATAATTTTTTTTTTTTTAATATTACTATCCTAGTACACTGTAATTTTCAATTTTCACTCGTGATCCGATACCTCGCGCCGCGCTACTTAGCCTGTCTGTATTTTTTGTTCTGACTTAATATTGCGTATATTAATATCTATTATATAATATATATTAATATCTTACCTTAATTTTGCGTGATGCTATACAGTTTATAATATTCCACAATAGAAATACTAAAAAAGAAACAATTTCTCAAAGTTTTTAATAATATCGGTACAATATTGTTATTCACTCATAGTTTCAATTAAAACCAGTTCCTAGGAATATGTAGTTTTAGATCGTCAGTTAAAGGCTATAGTGTGATTATTCCATACACTTAGTCTAGTATTACCTTAATATCACCCGCTCATAGGAGATTATCTAATTCTATCGGATGGCGTGCGAACTAATAGGATCCTATGTTCCTAACTACATGCGCCATTAATGCTCGCTCATGTGAACCTACCTTAATTATAAACATAACTAACTTATTTATTTATTAGTTTGATTGTTTTTTCTTCAATAAATAAGCTACAATAGTGTTTGTTAATAGCAATGTGAGCGTCTACTGTATTTAATAAAATTATATTTGTATTCAAACCCATATAATTTTTATGAAATGATTGATGAATGTGAATTTTTGGTAGGTGGTAGAGCCACGTTGAAGCTATTACTGGTTTCAGCATGAATGGGTCGGCTCTCCCGGGGTAGTACCACCCCCTCATAGAAAACCGACGTGAAGTTACAGTGCTTGCATTGTTGCGTTTCGTTCGGTCAGTGAGAGCGCCGGAGACCCACCTCCACTCCCTTTCCACTTTCCCCTTCCCCTTCCCTTCCTCCCCCTCCCCCACACAGGCTGGCAACGCACTTGTGACTCCCCTGGTGTTGCAAGTGTCTATGGACGGTGGTGATCACATACATCAGGTGACCCACCTGTTCGTTTGCCTCCTATGATATAAAAAAAAAAAAAAAAAAATTAATGAAATTTTTTACAAAGAAAAATATGTTTATAACAATATTGAGGTACGGCGAGCGAAGCCGCGGACACAACTAGTTTATTTATATATTGATACTTATTTAATCTAGACACTGGTCGTTCCATCTTTCAAACTCAGTAAGACCATTAACAGTTTTTTAGGTAATAGTGTTCGATTTTACAATACAGTCCCAAAACATATTACCGATTAGCCGGACTGTAAGTTTTAGTGCCATAGAGTGGATTAATATATGAACAACGGTGATGTCAGGAATTGACGCTTCTCTCTGTGCATCCACTAAAACGATTGTAGCGTTAATGTATTTTAGAAATATGTATGTTAAAGAGATAAACCCGATCGAGTTTCTTGCCAGTTCTTCTCGAAGACTGGGTGGTTTGTCCGAATGGATAGCAGGTTTGACGTTCGTAAGCGACTTTTTACGGTTCAAATTTAATGAAATATATTTAAATACTTAGTTTAAATGTTTAGTCTCAACTATCTATTAAACTTACATATTTACATACTCGATTGAAGTAGTTATTATCGTAACTAGTCTGGACTAATATCGTAAATTAGTTTAATACGCTTTTAACTACTCAACTAGTGGTACGAACGTAGGGGTACAAAAAAACGTAGAGTACTTTTTATCAGAGTACAGTTCTGGAGACATAGGTCAAATAGATTTCCTGTGACTTTCTATTCACATTTTTACTCAGTTTAATTATGAAATCTACACAAAAGCTACGTGGTACATTGTAGATACAGACATAAGCAGAAACGAGATAATAGTCTCAGCAATGAATACCGTATTAGTAAAGGAGGACGGAGGAACAAGCGAGAAATTCCTGTTAGTACGCACGATGTATGCGACGTTCGTGTGCAGTTCAGCGGTACTGAACAATATGATGTAGATTATATTCGGTGAAACGTAATAACATGCTCTATAGAACAGTTGCGTACACCTACTGTATGTTTACAACGACATAGATATACTACGTACTAGATTGCCTACGAACGATTCCACTTCTAGAAGACAAATACAAGCGCTTCCCAAACTACAGCTAATTAAATTGTCTTATGCTAACTTATAGATAGAAACAATAATGGGTCAATGGTAGCTTATTCGAACACCGTGTTTATCGACACAAATTGTAATGAATAAATCAAAAATACTTTATTCAATTCAGGCCCCAAGAAGGCGCTTATGAACGTCAAACCTACCACCGGTTCGGAAAACAACCGAGTCATCGAGAAGAAACTCGATCAGGTTTATCTTTTAACGTATATGTATTTCTATATATATTTAACTCTATTAAGTTATCTTTTATTGTAACACGATAAAGTGGTAAAGTATTTTTGGTAGTGAGTATTTAGTTTAGCGTCTCACACAATCACCCACCCTTTAATTCCTTGAGACGGTTACGAGATTATAATCTTGGCTCGAATATAATCCGCATTTGAGACATTTATATAACAATACAGTTATCAATCCGTTTGAATTTCCTTAACCCGGCCAGGGACCGTCTCGAGTAACCCGATCGAGTTAAAATCAGCGGAGCGTACCTGCAAAATTGATTCCGCACGGGATGCAACGCAATTTAGACGGATATATTGTGTTAAATCAAACATGCGCTCAGGTTTTAGAGTGCACTGTTCGCCGCTTTAGGGTGAAAATAAATAAATATAAATAAAATATTCGGTTCGGCGTTTTTTTTTTTAAATTTAACACATGCAAATCTATGTATAATATGGTAACTTGTTAAAACGTAGAAGCATTGAATTAGGAATTCGCTTGGTCACCTTTTGAGAATAAAACGTAATGCCAAAATAAATATTCAACAAGATGATTTGTATTTGCATTGGTATTGCATGATATAGTGAGAGTAAATTTACACAATTGACTCAAAAATAGCCTATTAAATAAATGAATAGTCGGTAGTTACAGTGATTACTCACCGAGATGCTATAGAGTTAGTACACTGTTGTTTATCATATATAATATTTATAACTAGTGGCCAAAGGTATATATATGACCTTTATAATTATAACTATTACACATATATTTTTCTTTGATTTTGTTATATAATGCTTCAGAAGCAATCGTGTACAAAAATGTCGTTATGCATTCATTTTCCATTTTTTTTTATAAAATTCTATATAATTTCTTTATTTATAATCTATAATCAGAGAGACTACACTCTTTGGCTATAGGCAAATATTATTTAATGTTAAATGAATGTTATATTTCATTTAATGAATTGTTAATACATATCGTATATTAATTTTATATTTCTATACTTTTTTATGCTAAGTTTCCTAGTCCTGCTTGCGTGAAATGAAGAGGTGCAAAGTTTTTTCTTCTCAAAATAATGCACAGATTTTTTAATAGTAAAGCGTGTTTGATTATAGTAATAATATAATAAAGTTAATTTAATTTTCAAACATTATCCTTCTAATAGTAAAAACAAGAAAGAAAGTGGAAGAAAGATTGTTACTTATTCGTGCAAAGACAAAGGAATGGATTTTGTACCTATTTTACAGTAATATAGCTTTCAAATCAAAGTAACACATAGGCTACAATTTTATTTTATTTTTTGTTAATTAGCTGAAATATAACAGTGTTAAGTAAGTTATAATAAATTCTACCATCTAAGAACTATTTCTCTGTGTCCGCTAGATAAACCGCTAGAGTCATAAAAGAAGATAAGGTATGGTGTCGTCATATATAGATAGATACAAATGCAGACAAAATTGCTGTCAGCCACTAGTTTTATTACATTACAACGAATGTTTTAGCAGGAACTATTTGAAAAAGTAAAAGAATTATTCCGTACAGAGCGTCAATAAGACTAATTCCATTGCAACCGGGTAGTCGTAAAGTAAACTGGGAATGCTTTATACAAACATAACTCTTTGACAGTTTCAACGTAAAAAAAATCTGTAATAACCCTAACATTAGCTTCGTAATAAACCTTCCTGAGGCAGCACTCCCCATTTCTATCTTCCTTTATTTACCAACCTCCCGGTTTTACTGTGACGACTTTTTTATTTCCGGTTATCCGGTCCAAGGTAGCCGGTTTTTGCTTTTCTAAAATGGCCATTAAAGTGAAATAATTTTCATAGTGTGTGTTGTAAAATTTATAGAGTGACTAGCTGACCCAGCCACGCGTTGCTGTGGCTCCGGTATTACATGCTGAATGAATATTATGATAAAATATTTTCAAAATTAAGACGTGACGCCATCTATGAGATATCCGAAACACTCCTACAGTTTTCTGTCAAGAAACTAATTTAAAGCACCACCTTCTCGAGACTGATGAAACTTATAATTAACAACAATAATCAACATTGACAATAATTTAATTAGTAATTAAGAAATATTAAAGCCATTAATCGAAATATAAATCGTCCTATCTCTCAAGTTCGACTAAATTATACATAAATGCCAACTTTCATGAAGATCGGTTGAGTAGTTTCGGAGTTTATTGCGGACAAACATCATGACGATGGATTTTTATATAGCGTGATATGGTCTGTGCTTTCGCTGATAAACTATAGACTGCATGACGGTTCCAGCGTCCGCACTTGTATTTCATCAACCTCTGCAGTTCGTTGGAGACTGGCAATTTGACTCCAACCGGATCTTGGCCTACAGCCGCATCTGCTGGGGCTACGGCTAGCGCGAGAGTAACACTGTGCAGTTTTCGTCAGGAGAAGTCTGAAATAACTCTCCCAGTTGCTCGTCTTTTGGAGAACTTATGATGTATTTCCTAGCGTAAAAAACTCAGTCATTTAAAATTGTAATTGCAAAATATATTCTTGTAGTCTTCTATCTCCAAACATCTAATTAGAGAGTAAATACATAATATTTGCTCTGTATTATAAAGTTATTGAAGAGTCGAAGGAGAATTAAAAAAAATACAACTTTTTACATCCAATTAAATCGCAAACGGTGAACAAAGTTTGTACAACAAACAAGAAGTCGTTACTGACACTTTATGGCTTGTTGATTTTTTATATTCCAGTCGTTTGTTGCGTGCGAGAATCTACCGTCATGATTTTTTATTTTAATTAGTAAGGGTTTTTATTTATTTATCTATTACTTCCTGCAGACTTTTGGTCCGCACCTTTTTTCTGAAATTATTTTGAACTTTACTGCAGTTTAAATACAACATTAAAGTAAACAAGACAACACATTATTATTATAGTTACTATTTTTTCTTTAATTAGCAACCAGAATTTGTTGAGACAACAGCCTTTATGGCTGTTTTTTTATTATCTTTTGTAAGTAAAACCTAAAAACTTTTTTAACCTAAAATAGGTTGTAATCCACTACATCGCGCACTGTAGCGCTCACGGTCCGATGGCTGAATCTACCAATTGCGTCGTCTGTCACGTCGGTATAAAGTTTAAACGAAGAATTTCAATATTTTTTTTATAGCTACATACATAACCCATTGTTACGATTGGTACTGAGCTGAGGCACAAAATATTCTAAATGATTTGAATATTGTTTTTCATATTCTAATTCATTTAAAAAGAAAGAAAAAATGTTCGTCTCTTTCTCTCTCACAGCGTTTATATTGTAATTCTCCAAGGTCGTAAGTTCGCTCGACTATACAGCTCCATAAAATAGGGAACACCTTCGCTACGAACAAAAGTGCTATCATATGGTGTTGGATCCCCTGGGGGCAATTACTACAGTTACATTTATGCCAGTGCTGCCAATTAATTAATTATTTAAATAGTATGTATGCTATTATTCACTTTATTATATCGTCGCCGTAGTTATATATTAACAAAATGAAACGTAACTCCGGAAATACACTTTGTTTAAATACCCAATGACACTCGCCGAGACAATAGCGAATTAATTGATGATCAGTTATTGATATTTATTCTTTGTATCAACAGTAGAAACACCAACAATATACGTTTTTCAATTTAAAATAGCAGGTTTTCTTATTCAGACTAAAACGCATGGTTAGTAACAAACTACGCATCGTTTAACTTAGTTCTTAGTAATATCAACTTCGTGGTGACTGGTTTTGAATATGCTTGTAATTATTGTTTTAATTCGATCAATAATTTTTATTTTTAGCTTTTTATAGTTACTTTCTATGTTGTCTATTACATTCTGTCTTATTAAAAAAGTGCATTTTTAATAATACCTCATTTTCCTATACTAAGCTTTTTTAATACATATATTTTTTTAGTTTTATTTTTGACAACCAGTCTTCTATTACTGCAATTGTCGAGTAAGTAATGATATTACATGTTCCTTGCGATCAACTCAATATTCTAATAAGATGGTGGCCCTCTTGTTAGAACTTTCCAGAGAGTTTTTGTGACAAGCCCAAATCCATGCTTCACAGTGTTATTTCATATCCACTTCACCTGTGCAAAATAACCAAACTATTACGTAAAACACCACTGATATCACAAAATGTTGAATCAAATAACACAAAATTATGAATAAAATATAAAGTCCAGTACATGACATTCCAAGAACCCGCCAATAACTCGATGCTTATATTAATGAGATCAGTGGAATATCGAATAAACAGCCCTATTTTATGTATTAGATTAGCGTCTTAGCCTGTACTTTCAGATGTCATAATTGCCTAGCATAATCGTAGACTTTTCATATGCTGATAGAGTGTTTGGAGTGCTCCAATACTCAGCCATTTAACGTTGTATAGATTGCAATCAAACGCCTAAACTTAAAAAGCATGAAATAAGAATATATTTCAAACTATAATTAATAGTTTAAATAGATGTCACTCAGAGAAAGCTTGCTCTGCTTGAGGATTTATTAGGGATGGTCCATACGCTAGAAAGTGTTACCAAACAATCCGTTCAAATAGGAGCACAGTAGCGCAAACGCTGCTGCAGAAATAGGCGTGTTAATGATCTCTAAATTCCAGGAATTGAGCATGAAAATCTTCACCGTTCAGGCAAAATTACACAATTAACGCTTACAAAGTGAAGTGATAATAATAATAAAACAAGCAACTGTAATCTTGTAATAATAATTTAGGTATAAAATCAAAGAGTTTAACAATTCACAAACAAAATCGTATATATGTATACATCGATGCATTTTCGAGCATTTTCCGCCCGCCGCGATATACGATGGTGCGTTGCAAGCGGTAACTCCCTTACGGACTACGAGATTTAATTGTTTGAAACGGTATGTGTGAGATCTCAACCGTGAACTGGCCAGCGCTGCAGCCTTCAGTTAAACGTTCCCACATTCTCTATCTAATATGTGTAGTGTAATAGAGGTGTGGAAATTGTTTGGTGGCAATGTAATAAATCGAATAATTTTTCATTGTTATTGAATATTAATTAAACTTTGACTTTAATTTGGATCAAAAATTTGAATAGTATATATGCATTCTGGACGGAAGAAAACCAAAGTAAAAAAATGTCCAGCTTGAATTTTGTATTTAATACCTACTTTCTCTGACCCTAATTTATTGTCGCTGTTTGATATATTTTGCTAAATCAAAATACCTAAAGCCATAATCATTGAAATAGCTTAGATGCATTTTACATTTTCACGTAATATATCCCATACTAGCGGGCCCGGCAGACACTGTCCCGCCCTCATCATAAAAACCACCTTGACAAATTATATACTAAAACCTTCCTCATGAATCACTGTATCCACTGCTGGAAACCGCATGAAAATCGGTCCAGTAGTTTTTGAGTTTATCGCGAACAGATAGACAGACAGACGCGGTGGGGGACTTTGTTTTATACTATGTAATGATATTGTCATACGTCAAAGGATTGTTAAAAAAATGCAAAGTTTATTAAGATTAAATACAAGTTTGATTATATTATTCAAATTAAAACTATGTAAGATATACGGTTGTGTACATTTCCTAAGTTTTATTTTTATGTCGCCTTACTTATTATATGCGAATCAGCACATTTGAATTGAATATGTGTAAGATACTTTATGAGTCAGTCGCGTTAAAGCACTCGATTAGGATGCACAACAACACTATTGTAACATAGAAATAGAATAATTGTGACCTCACAAACAACTTCATTTCCACTAGGAGCACCCGTAACATTTGTCAAGCAAGGACTTGCACCCCATAAGAATTTGAATGAATAGCAAAAAAATCCTAGCGAAATGCAATTCGTGTCCAGTAAACCAAAATAAACGTCCATTTAGGGACCCGCGAAACGTTCCAAAATAGTGATCCAACGAATTTACGAGAGCTCGCATCTTTGTCCGGGTTAATTAAACCTTTCCTACTACATTAATATCAATTATGGTAATCCCGCTCGAGTGGATTCAACTGCCGACCTTATTCGGGCCCTGGGATCTTACGTTGTGGTTCAAGTTCCGAACTGCGTAACCTACTTCACTTAAACCAACAAACATACTTTAAGGCCACTAGTGTTAAAGGGAACATATTTTTATGATACCGATAAGAAAGTAATTCAGGTTTCCACTAAATCTAATAACTATGAGCAGTTAGTATCGATCGTAAACAATTATATCAATAACAACCAATAGCTAAATAGTAAAGAAAAGAATTATACAAAAATCACTCATAAAATACTACAGTTAGCAATTATAGAAATTAACGAAGAACAAGTTCATGCAATACTTTTTTTAATTAACTTTAAGCTTTATTTAATAAAGTATATTTTGACTTTATCGTATAAATTGTTAAATGTACCATGGAACGTATCTCGTCTTAGGAAAAGGAATATTTAAAAGATTTTTTTTCCTAACAGTCGTATCCTTATATTTATAACCAACTAGCTGATTCCCGTAACTTCATCTTTGTCATTTATTAGCTCAATCGTTCTGTTATATCTCAAAGGAATTAGGCAGCTGTCTTCGACTAAAACTCCCAAGCGTCTGGACTTTTTTCGACACTTCCAACAATTATCATTATATTTCAACTAATTTACAAAAAATATTGACAAATTATATACCAATAACTTCCCCGTGAATCACTCTACCTATTGATGTAAACGCATTAAAATCCCCTCTGTAATTTTTGAGTTTATTGCGAACAGATAAACAGACAAACGTGGCAGAGGACTTTGTTTTATAATATGTAGAGATATGTTGTGATAACGGAAAGAACGAAAATTTTAATGAAGCCAGTCACCAACATACCTTAGATTATCCTACCTTAATCATTTCTTATATATTTATTTCTGATTCTATTTAAATTTTACGCTTTTCAGTAACAATTTGGACCACGCGACGTTCGCAATTTAAGCTTGTAAAGGTAGATTCGTTTCGAAAATTTCCATCGTGAACGTTCCCTTGAAGATTCTGGTGTTTTACGTCGCAATCACAGTGCCCGCCGATAAACTTTACGGTGTGTTTGAATACGCACAATTACGAGGCAATAACTCGACTCGAAATTGATTATGACGGTCGGCAGGATCGGCAGTACTTTGAACGTAAAAATATTTGATTCAGTAAAATGATGTGAGTTTTAGTAGAAAGTTACTATTTCTATTATTACCTACGAAAACCGTTGCAAATATTTCAGGTAAACAGGAGATTGAAATATAGGTAGTTTGGAAAAGCAATCAACTGTTAGTAAAGCCGAATAGTAAAATATAATTTTATTATTACAAATATCGCTAAAGCAATGTAGTAAGAACTTCTGATTTAAATAACTGTAAATTCTAATAGGATAGTTAAGCAATTCCATATTTTTTTTATTTAGCTACAAGTATTGAAGTAAATGAAGCTTAATTTTCTTTGAACTTTGATATCTTGGAAACTCAACCTTTTTATTAATTTCTGGAGACTATATGGATTATTGTAATCAATAAATGCCCTGTCTTTTGCGACATTTGCGATTTCGCATAAACATTGTTCGTTACTACCACTACTACCATTGGAGGACTTACGGTAGTTCATCTGCTCACTAATTTATTTATTATGGCAGTTTTTCTAGTAAATACAACAATCTACATGCTACGAATGTAAGAAAAATGCTTACTTAGACGGGAACTCTCTTCTCAGATTATTCATAATGGGTTGTCTTCTTTCTTCTTTTGATTTGTTGAAATGTACAACCGACATATTAACTCAGCTAGCTTAGATTAATAAGGTTCGCGTTGTTGCATCCAAGGGAACAGTCCAAGCCAAAGTCGAGCCTCATAAGCTCTGGCTCCATTAGTCCAGTGAAGCTGTGAAGGCCCATCAGGCCAAATGCCAATATCGTATAGTTAATTCGAGAAAAAAAATACAACAGACATATTCAGTATTACATCTCAAAAGTTCTGGATATAGCTGCAAGTGAACAAAATCTCACCGATCTTATACAGTAGAGATCAGTTTTTTAAATGCCCTATGCAGTCCAATTGTACCTACACTTGTTATTTCAATTGTATGCCAAATTGTATTGTATCCAAATTGCCAAAATAGGTAACGCACTCAAGATCTTGTAGGCCCTAACTCTTTGAATACGTTTTAATTTGCATTTCAATTAACTAAGACCATCAATACAGTCGACATTTGAATCCATTTCGATTCGATGTTAAAGTATTCAGTCGGCGTCAGTACTGGCGGAGGTTTTACAGTAAAGTCTTTACGAGGGTAATGAAAAGGCCGCAAAAATTTTTAGAGTTATGGACGTATTTTGTGCTGTGTAAGACAAATATTTCAAGATTTTTCACACCTTTCCAAATGTGCTCATAAGCTATCAAAGTGCCGATAACCTTTAGGATGGATTTATTCTCAAAGAGAGATCACTATTATGGAACTTTAGAATTAAAAAGTATTAGACGGTGATAAGTTACGTAAAATAGAAAGAACTGATTATATTGCGCTAGTACCAACGTAAAGTACAATCGCAAATTTGGCAGCAGTGATAGTATATGAAAATCGGATTAAGTATTCAAGTAAGGGAATACGGCATCTATATCCATCAGGATTGCTACCATCATATGGTGCTTCACCAGTTAAAGTGGCTATCCCTTGCATAATCAAGTTTCGTTATCAGCCAGTAGTAGCTACGTCTATCTTTAGACATGGTTGATTTTAGATTCCACAATGCTTTACCAACACTTACAGTGCCGTTGCGTTGTAGTGATCCAATATAAAGGACTAACATGATTTGATTGATAATGATAATGTATTAAATATTTTATTCGCCCAGAGTTGAAGTCTTAGCATGCGCCCATGAATTTACCTAATCTTTCCGATGTTTTATCCCTTTCTATACTGAACAAATGAAAGCACTAGAACAGTGTTTTTTTAGAATCAGTAATAAACTTTGTAAACTACAATAACATTTACATTTCTAAATCATTAAACCACCAAAAGAATAAAGAAACCATGGAATTGACTAGAACATTGATTTTAAAATCGAATAACTTTTGAACCAGTCAAGTTAGCAAAAATAACAAAATTCCTTTTTTGGACAGCGTTACTACAAGAATATTCATGTATCTACAATGTGTTCAGTAGTTCATGACAAAGAAAGCAATAACATAATTTTTCCTATGTTAATTGCATTTATAACTTTGTCAGTCCTAGGAGCCGCTTATATTTTAAAATTAAAAGCTAGAATTTCGCAAGATCTTTTTTAAAATTTGGAACCTATTCAGGAAAAATTCGAACATACCCTAAATAAAGACTACCCTAAATACAGTATACATACACCTATACAATAAAGTAAACATTTCACAGTCTACACTATTATATACACAATATATTACAAATTGTTGAAAATATACAATACGTCACTCAATAGACGAAGCCCGGTTGTGCGGGAAATGAAATATTTTCAAGTGCTTCCGGCACGGTCGCTCACTATCCGGGTCGAAAGAGATGGAACGCTCTTGCTTTCCTTATTATATTAGTTCAGGACCTTTGAACATTACGGACAGGGAAATATAAAGTTTATTTTCAAATAATTTCATGATTTGTTTATGAATATATTTTTCACGAAATATGATATTAGGTACTACCCAGCAATTCTTCAATTGCTAACTTGTATACATTGTTATTTTTGTATTTATTTAAAACTTCTTCACTTCACAACTTCACGCTTCTCTTCCTTGTGTGGGGTATTGTGCTGTAATTAAGACATTATGAAATTGTAAATCAGTGACGCTCGCGCAGTGGCTTGTATCGGCCGGTCGCGCCATTAAACGTGTATATACACATGTTGTGTTTATTCCTATAACACCTCGGCCACTCAACATAGTCCGGAACGGAATACTACAGAGTGGATATAAGAATATAATACACACGGAATATACATTGAAAGTCTCCTCCCAATACTGGTGGAAACACATCTCTCCTAACACATAACACTGGTGACTCCGACGTGATATGAACACGCAACCTTCTGATGTGGAATATACATTGAAAGTCTCCTCCCAACACTGGTGGAAAAATATCTCTCCTAACACTTGTGAAGCACGCCTAGTTTTCTCTTTGTTTTTCTTTCCCTTTATATTATTTGTACCGTTTATTATTAACTTAAGAATATTTTGAATTACAATTGTGCTTAAAATTGATACAAATATTTTGTACAGTACTATGACAAAATGACTGTGCTATGCTCGATTATAATAAAAGTATAATTCATTACCTGGTATCAGAAGGAGAAAAACACTGACAGGGTGACTGTTATGCTTCAGGTTATGGTAGAGATCGCGAACTTCTATCACATTATGTCTTTATTTATACTGGTTAAAAATAAATAAATAAATGTAAATCTGACGACATACCTCGAAATGTGGAACACAAAAGGTGTGAATATAAAAAGATACAAAGGAACAGGGAGCCGCGATCGATGTCGGAACCCGAAGTAATTCGGTGGCCTGCCATCCGGACCCGAACGTTTTACAATTTGTTCCGGTAAAAGAAAACATTCGTTCGACTCCTAAATGGATTATTTTCATTTTAATATTTGAGTTTGTACCCGTACCCGAACTTTTTGAAGTTCCGTTGATATTACACGTTTATTCTTGAGTCTATATGATTTGGAAGCGATGACGGCTAAGTTGACGGTTCGAGTCCTTGCAACTGACTCGCAAGCTTCCAATGAAAGGAAACTACGTGATTAAAACGTAGCATGCTGCTAAAAAAAATATCTAAAACTGCCTGGCTAGCTACTACCCTCCAGTTGAAAATCTATCACCAAGCACCTGTTCATGTGCTCCGTCAGCGGCACTTGAGAGCCATGCCCCTTTGGTTTGACGTATTTACCATCATCAGATGAGATTGTGATTAACCGCCTCTAAAGTACAAAAAATAATATTTTACAAAACATTATTAGTAAAAAATTCCAATAATACATTTTTATCATAAACTAGCGGGCCGGGCGGACGTTGCCCCGCCCTGATAATAAAAAAATCTTGACAAATTATATACATAAATCTTCCTTACGAATCACTTGAGCTACTGGTGAAAACCACATGAAAATCCGTTCTGTAGTTTTTGAGTTTATCGCGAAAAGACAGACAGACAGGCGTGGCAGATGACTTTGTTTTATAATATGTAGTGATGTATTTACGAATACCAAAGTTTTTAGAAACCATTTGAAAGAGGAAATAGAAAGATACAATGCAAGAGATACCAGTAATAAACAAAACATCAACTGTCTCTCAAACGACTTATAAGCAATATCCAATTTAAAATTGAATGCAACCTGACGTCAAGACAGGTATGTTATTAGAAGATTTTTACCTTTGAGATATACTTTGAAACGTTTTCGAATCAGATGCACGCTGTATTGAGTCCGCGGCGGAAACTAGTTGGCAGATTTCTGTGACATACAGGAAATCGTCTTTTCTCAGAAGACGATGTAATATTATATATACGTTTTACTAAAGAACGCATATATTCCCATTTAATAATTTATTTTCAGGTGAATAAAGTGTGAAAATCATATTAATTCAAACGTCCATGAGAAATACTCATTCAGTAAATTATATTTCAATATTCTTGATTATAATGGCCATCTTATTTTCTTTTTCATAGGTTATTTTTAGCTTTTATAGATTAATGCATTTTCACTGTTTCATTGTTTCTTGTTTTATTTTTTTCTATTTCAAACGTTCATCAACATTTAATGTTACATAATTCATTTTTTAAATATAATTCATAGTGTAAGTTGTATCAGTGTGATAAAGCGTTATAGGTTTTTAGTCTAGAATGCTCCTTCTTTGTTATTGTCATTATATTATTCGTAGGGCTGTTGACTGTTGCATTATCCACAATTGTAAATAAATACAAATAATAAACAGTTTAAATTTCTTTCAGTTGAACTTATTGGCTCATATAACTGAGTGATGTAATTTAAACTTGCAGACAATGTATCTATAGTGTACAAAATTAAATTGTCTATACATATGTATAAATTAAAGTGTCTTACTTCTCCGAGCTAATCTATAAATCGGATGAACCAATTTTGACGTTCTTCTACAGGCAAATAACGGATCTTTCACAGTATTATTTAGGCTACATATATAAGCTTTTACTTTTATAACTGAGAGTAAGCAGTTATTATTTAGTTTTATAGAGCCAGCTAAACATCGTAAATTGTTATATGGTTTCGGTAATCATGAGAAAATAACAATAAAAGGATAATATACATAGTTCTTATAAAACAACAAAATCGTTATAAAGAGAGTAAAGTGGCGTGTACCATTTAGTCTGGATATAAAATCACACTAAGTCATTATTATATCTACATGAATTATACACAAATAAGCTTAAAACACTGTGTTCCGTAAATACACTCGATAGAAGTGGAACTTTTGCATTACAGCTAAAAACATTTTAATTACAAAATTACAACAAAAAGCCAGGCGTCACGCGGTGTTCCCAGGCGGTCATCTATCCAAGTAGTGACTGCACCCGACGTTGGTTAACTTCGGTGATCGGACGAGAACTGATGTTTTCCACTCTACCCGACACAGTGTTTACCCCCACCATTTTTCGTCACACAAAGTTGTTACAGATTAGAATTTAATACCCTCGTTTAAGAAATTTTACTTCAATAAGGATTTAACATAGCTCACAAAGAAATAATCTCTCGAACAACGTTTTGTATTATAGTTAACCTCTTGAAAAGACTCAAATATATCGAAATACTTCTAATCTACAATATATTCCAAAACGCTAAGTCGGCTTTCAGTATATAGACGAACTAGCATAGAAACGATCATTACGTTCGCGTTACGAGCTTAATTCAGCCCACAGGACTGAAGCTTGCGTCGGTGGGTTCTAAGGAAAAAAGGCTCCTCGTAAGAGGTCCGAGCAACACGCGACTATTACTTATGCATTAACCTGCCCCAGTAAGCGGTCCCCGAAGCCCCTGCGGTATACCGTTTCATGATTTTATTCTGCCACACGTTTCACTAGAACAAGCTTAGCCTATCAATCTTTTACGTGAGTTATTATTTCGATAAAACTTATGTACAAAGTCAAGGTTATATCTTGTTCTATAATCACTTGTTTATTTAAATCAAAGTGACTATAGTGCTCTGTAGATTATCCTTACTAATATGAATAATATGAAACATCATAATGATAAAATATAGCTAATCAAGTAATCATGATGGACACAGAGAATAACATGGTGTCCTTGCGATGATGACTTAGTTGGTAGCATGTTCGGACACCACATGGACGTAAGTTCAAACCCCTGCAACTGAGTCGCAGTTTTCGGTGACGGTAAACATCGGGATGAAGCCGTAAGGCTTTTTGTAAGTCCACATAATTAGCTACCACCCTCAAGTTGAAAACCAGTCGTCAAGTCAAATATACATTGTCGCGAGCAAAGCTGCGAGCAAAACCTAGTAGCAAAATGGTTCTAAGAACAAGTCTGTAGACAAGAATGCATGTAATCCGGACTGGCAACCTTTAAGCCAATATTTAGCCATCTCTGTTGCCGCTTCGTCTTAAATCGAGTAAGTATGTGAGGATGGATATTTGTTACTCTTTCATCTAAAAACTATTAAATAGATGTTAATGAAACTTTGCAGTAATATAGTTTATATGTCAGAATAATATCTGGGTTATAATTTATAAAGATCTTAACCAGTATTATACATGGAAATCTGAGTTTGTCAATGATATTACTCTAGATACGTTGTAAGCTCTTCGACAGTGCCTTGTTAAAACTTGACTAGCTAGCTTCTTTTTAATAGCTGCCCCGTTAATCCGCCCGTATCTAAACAACATTTCTTTTTCATTCTACCTATTTCTTTTTCACCACAGATATTGAGAATATGCCATCTTATTTCCACGTTTCATACAAGACAGTTTACGTATGTGTGCGTTGTCGTGCCATTCGTTTTGTCAAAAAATCACATAGATAACGTATCTACACCTCTTTAGTTATAATATCATGGGAGTTTGTTTGTTATGCTTTCACGTCTTAACTAGTCAATTGATTGACATTAAACTTTGCTTACACGTTGTCAGGTGTATATGTATATGACATAAGGCACCTTTCAAATCAAATCAATTCAAAATACATTATTCAATTTAGACCTTCAGAACGTGGTGAATACTAGCAGCCGGTTTGGAAAACAACTCGGACATTGATAAGAACCGGCAACAAACTCGATCTGGTTTATGTTTTCATCACCTATATTTGCCGACATAAATCGTTACATTCGTTTTTGGTGGAAGCACAGAGAGGAACGTCATTTCTATACGTCATCATTACATCGTTCACATGGAAACCAGGAAAAAGTGCTGTCCCCTAGGAATATGTCAAATTACATAAACCTGTGCAAAACCGCAGGAAAAAGCTATTATTGTATAAATTGACTGGAGTATAGCGTTAGATGTGAAGTAAAGATGAAAACAAATTATGAGGCTATCTCTGCGTATGCTTGATTAACCGTTAGGGTCAAACGAAGATACTGTATATTTAACAATATACATATAATAAGAATATAAATATAACGTGTCTGTACTTTTTGGATGTTTGTGCAAAAAAATGTTGCAGATGTCTTGGAATAAGTAATAAAATACATTTCAATAATTCTTAGAAAATCCGTCTATCTGTTTATATGAACACGCATCACTACTAAAGTACTGTGTTTACGATAAACCCTCACCAAGAAAATCATAAAGCATGTCCTCGAGTAATATTTAGTCTTGGTTTCATTTAAATCGTTTTTACTCTATAAAAGTTACTGTAATTTCAATGACGACGCGACTTAGTATGATAGAAAA
This sequence comes from Antheraea yamamai, assembly GCA_036509395.1. Taxonomy (NCBI): domain Eukaryota; kingdom Metazoa; phylum Arthropoda; class Insecta; order Lepidoptera; family Saturniidae; genus Antheraea; species Antheraea yamamai. The sequence continues at coordinate 19,768,163 of AP028435.1, read as the reverse complement.
GTAGATAAGTAAATGGATTTAATACTTTCAAATGATTTTACTCGTCAGTGTTTTTTTACATTAGCTTCCACGCGAACGGAGTCGCGGGCGCAGCTACTTTATAAATATGTAAATGCAGACGAAGTCACGGGTGGTTACTAGTACATGAAGGAACCGGTTGCGTTGAACAACCCGACAATTTTATAGGCAATTATTGCAATTACATACCAAATATCCATGAACAATGTTTTGAAAAATCAACAAAGACACAAAGAAAGATTTCAAGGAAAGATGATAAGGGTATACAATCCTTATATTGTTCTAAACATAAGACATGAAATTATAGAAATCTAAATAAACAAAGCTCCAGTTCAGTTAATATTCAAAACACAAAAATAAACCCTTTCGCGTCCCTCCTGCCGCGTGCGTTAGTTTCCCTGAGCCAACACAATTCCCACCGATTCCCCGGGACTCTTCATTTCCTCCCGGTGATGGATGGCGCGTCTTCAATGAGATTTATAATGGTGTGTCACATTCTACATGTTACGTGATGCTAAAGGTATATGCTCGAATTGTTTGCAATAAATTTTAATGTAATGTAAAAAATACAACCGTCTAACTCACGGTACAATACGCAACAATACGCAAGATAATACGTACAAATTTAAGATATAAAAATGGACGCTGGTGTATATTTTGGGATTAATAAAATGCAGGACACTTTGACTTTGAAAGATTGGTCACTTAAATGTAAATTTACAAAGAATTGTTATCATATCTATTTTACTGCAATTTGTCACTAGATGGAGCTGTAAAACATCGTTTTGTATACTGTTCAAACGTCGTATAGTTAGTTTAACCTGAAGAAAATTTGCAGAATAACTACTGCTGGTTCAATACTAGACCCCATACTTCAAATAGGCATTCGCTAAATTATGGGAACTGCGGTTGGAATGCCTCCGACATACACCATACTTCCCGGACCTTGCTACCAGCGCACAGTCTTTAAGTAGACGAATGTACAGACAGATACGTTATCTTTCATAATATATAACAACTAGCTTTTCCCGCAACTGCGTGTGTATCTTTTTCTGGTATAACCATTATGGAAAATACCTTATATTCTTCTTCAGGTTCAAAGCTAACTCTATGTAAAATGTAATTGCAATCGGTCCAAGGCTTTAATGGAGAAATGGAAACAAACAGACCGAATTTCATCTTCACTATTCTAATTTCAATTTTCACTAAGCAAACAAATAATTTTACTTAAATATACTAGGTAAGAGAACTATTTAAATAGGGAACGCAAACAGAATTACCCAAAACAGCGACAAACCGCTTTCTTAAGCGTAAATCAAAAGAGGCAATCGCTAGCAGGCGGTGAGAGGAGAATTAAACTCACTATAGTCAGCGGTTTGCATTTTAATTAATTAAGAGTCGACGTTAGGAGAAAGGGGCGGGGGAGAGGATAAGGGGTGGTAAAGCGCAACAGTCAGTGTTTACGCACCGAGACACCTACTGACTTCTGTGACATTCATTCTGTCTCTTTACGTGGATCAAGAGACTGGATTCTTCGAAATGACAGAACCGTTAATAATTTAAGTTCACATTCTTTGAAGGAAGTAACCGAACACAATAACGTTCTTTTATCGTTTTACCGAAACTATCTATGACGAGCGGTATCAGTCGCGTTTAATTTTCGAAGTTTTGAATTATTATCAAGTCAATTAGGTAAGCTAAAACAAGGCTTATATAAAGCACGACCTCGTTGTCATCGACATAGACATATACGTCATTCGGTCTTTTCGCTAATCCTCATCACACGTTCAACTTGCCCTCGTCTTTGATACCCCGCGTTATATCGTTCACCCTGACTGTTACTTCGTATAAGCTGTGCCTACTTGTAACCTACATTTTGAAAGGTAATTTCTGTACGTTTAATGGTTATACTGTAGTATTAGATAGCCTACAGCCTTTCTTACATTTTTATTACGACACCTTGTATGTACAACCTATATGGCCTGCAACTACAACAAATACAAATCAACCAAATTAAGAGCAAATATGCCCATGCTGCCACAAAACGTCTTGACCTTTATCAGAGGAAAGAAAGCAGGGGACAAAAAAAACCTACCTTAATAAATTGGCTATATAATGCAAACATGATTTTTCCTTTCCAAAGAAATGCATATTATTATTTGAAGCTATAGTTTTGTGATAAATTTTAATTTATTCCAAACAAAACTAAAGAGTAATGTAAAACTCCTTATTAGATTTCGACAAAGTCCTATTTTTCATATAGATAGGATGAAGTAGATACTTATATTTGATTTAGTTACGACAATCATAAATTATTAGATAACTTTTCAAATACAACATTGTGTAGTTCCGGTGGTCTACGGCTTTGAGAGTATACGTTCCGTCTCCGTCCTTACTCCATTAGGAAAATTAATGTTTTGAATTACTGCCGGCCCACGGAGGCGCTGGGCGGCCGGGGAACGTCTTCTGTTAAAAATGGTACAGTGACGTGAAACAATTACTGGAAATGTGGTAAGAGAGGGTGCTCTACTCAATCGTTTGTTTCCTTTTTGATTATATCCAATATTTATAAATGATTACTCGTAGCCCCGCTTTGAGACATTCCCTTTGCTTTTATTCTTTATTATGGTGTGATATGTATATTACTTACTTCTTCTTGTAATTCCGTTTCTATTATAATTAGAAACTATAACTTTAATGGTTTTGACGTTTGACAACGATCACATCTGATGTTTAACGACTATGTGGCATAAGATGATAAACACGCTAAGCATAGACAGGGATTGGCTATTGCAGCTGCTGGGAGACCCCTATAGGTTTTTGTAAACAAATTTTCAATTTGAGGGTCGTAAATAATCAGGCGGACTTAAAAAAATACCTACTATCATAATATGGTATCATCATTTTCCATCATCGAAAGCTCCGGTTTATTAGCAAAGATTTTAACCAACGATCGACGCGGTATCCAGCCGCGCTAACATCGCTACCATCGCTTCAAATTAATAATTTACAATTAACTAGCTATGCCCTGTGACTTTGCACGAGTTTGTTATTATGACTTATTGCAATTAATATTTGAGTTGTAGCATATTATACAAGTAGTCATCAAAGATAGAAAATAGATAGGTCTAGTAGGATAGCCTAAAACTTGATAAAGTAAGTAAACTGGTAAATATGAAATACGAGTAAATTTAAATCCTTCTACTGATTTTAAGTTATCTCTGTTTAATTTTTTTATTACTGCTTAGCCTCTACGGAAATTTATAATAATATATAACCCAGATAGTACTCTGAAAAATATTCTATCTGATAGCCAGTGGCAGTCTCGTCAAAATCGGTTCAACCGTTTTATAAATCAACTCGGACAAAAACAATTGCTTTTATTTCATGTATAGGTACTCATAATGCGAGTACAGTATCTTTTATTTAATTTGCTACTTCGGGCAGAAGCGTGAGATGCCCGGGTAAAGCGTTGTTTCTATCGCACAGCGTAATGACTGCGATAGACAAAGATAAAGCTATACGATACAGAAGTAATCCATCTCTTTCTTCTCGCCAACGTGCCAAATCAAAAGTTGGGTACTGTGTATATTGTTGTGAAGTGTAACACGTACGAAATACTGTTTATAAATTTGACAAGTACCGTTCAAAGAAATTGTAAAGGACAAAAATTCCACGTTATTTTTTATATAAATGCACTCATACAGCAAGTATTCTAAAGGAGAGATTTTGCTGTTTTTTCTCCCTTTATTACGGGTACATCGTAGACGTTTCGTTTAAGTATGTCGCTCCACGTTGCCTGGTTCACGGGCCACGGTAGTGCGGACCAAGGATGTAGAATGTTCTGGATATGAAAAACGTGCAAGAATGATTTAATACTTAATTGTAATACAGGTCATTCAATGAGGAATATAGAGTGTACCTTCACGTGCTGATATAGATATTACCTGTATAATTTTTTTTTATTGTAAAAAGTGCATTGAATTAAGTAAACATAAATAACATGAAGTATGACTTAGTCTTACAATAAATTAAGGCTTGAAATTGTCGGTAGCATAAAAAGGAACTATTTTTAATTATTAAAATTAAAACTTTTATAAGAAGAAAATATTAAAAAATCAGTTAATAAGCAAAGGAGAAAATTGTGGTAAAATAGACTAGCAATTTTCCACAGCTTTCTCCACGCTATACAGTAATTATTTTTTACTCTTTATTTTATATCTATATTTATATATATGGATTTTTTATAATTACGAATTTTCATACAACTATCATCCCTTTTTACCACATTATAATCCCAAAAAGCCTTTTATAACGTTTCATAAATAATCATGATTTTATATTTAAATGCTATGTTATCCTTCTCTTCAGACTTAAAAGAAATCGGAGAGTGGCGTGTGAAAGAAGAACCCCACCGGAGGCTCTGAGCAAAAAAATTTTTAAACAAGGGCCCAAAAAAAAAAAAAAAAAAAAAAAAATAAATATATATATGGGGGTGCAAAAAAAAAAGAAAAAAAAAAAGAAAAAGGGGGGGCTAAAGAAAAAAAAAAAAAAAGAAGAAAAATCTAAAAAAAAAAAAACAGAAAGAGGTACCTTTGGAAAAAAAAGAGAAAAAAAATAAAAAAAATAATAAAAAAATACCAAACACACACACACACACAACACACACAAAAACACAAAAAAAAAAAAAAAAAAAAAAAAAAAAAAAGAAAAAAATATTTAAATAAAAAATAATATAAAATTTTAAAAATATAAAAAATTAAGAGGGGGGGGGGAGAAAAAAAAGAAAAAAAAAAATAAAAAGAAAAAAAGAAAAAAAAAATAAAAAAAAAAATATATATGAATATTAAAATAACAAAAAAAAAAAAAAAAAAAAAAAAAAAGAATAATAAAATTATAATAATATAATAAAAAAAAAAAATAGAAAAAAAAAAACAAAAAAAAAATAAGGAGAAAAAAAATAAAAAAAAAAATAAAAATATTGAGAATTTATTTAATAATGATAAAATAAATAATAAATATAAAAGGAATATTAGAAGTATTTAATTTCTTTGCAAAAAAATAAAAAATATATAAAATAATAAAAGAAAGAGAATAGAGAAAGAATATATAAAATATATTGGATGAATAGATATTAAAAAATATAAAATATAAAAATAAAAAAAAAAAAAAAAAATAAAAAAAAAAAAAATAAAAAAAAAAAAAAAAAAAAAAAAAAAAAAAAAAAAAAAAAAAAAAAAAAAAAATTAATTAAACATATATTTTAAATACATATAAAGAAAACACATAAATAGTAGCATTATTGTGACCAGCTGAGGATTTTCCCAGTTATTAGTGCTGTAAAAAACAAAAATTCGCGACTATGTCTGTGTTTACGTCTTAATAGATAACACGCCATCGTTCGCGACTTCGCTCGCGTAAATGTAATTTTTTAAAATAAAATACAGTTCACGTTTCTCGTTTATAGTGTAACTTTCTACACGTGACAGGATCTTTAAAAGTAGTTAAATGTTTTATTAATTTACCCGTTACAAATAAAAATGAAATCTTTTCTCTTTATAATAACAGCGTCGTGTAACTCCAACGGTTTTTAGACCAATTTAAATATAATTTTATAAATTATGTTACTTTGATGTATTATCCACATTACTGTAGAGTTTTGTCAGAAAACGTTCAGTAGTTTTTTGCATGAAATAGTTACAAATATCTGTCCATACTTCCAAATTCTCTTATTTATAATATTGGTCATATGTATATCGTTTACCATCTTAAACTATACCGTCAAGTAACATCGGTTGAGAGTAACGCTAAAATTTATGTAGTATTAAAAAAAATTAAACAAATATAAGCCACATCTATAATCTTTAGATCGGCGCTCGACAAAGGTAAAAAGACTCATTCTTTTGACAAACGCCACGGGAACGAGAAGCAGGGTGGATACAATTTGCGCAAAAGGTGACTCGGTTTCTTTCCACAGCGAGGAACTGAGCATTTCTAATGCAAATGTGGATGTGGTGGTTCATTATGCTCTGATTTCTGAGCGTTTAGTGCGCTGCGGGGAACTCTCCGAGACTTTAACTTACCGACGTTTCAGGTGATTCTTGTTTCGCGGGTCTTTCTAAAAACCTTTTTACGTAAGTAAATTTGTTTTAGCTCTTATAAAACATTCTTTTGTATGTTTTTGTTGCCGAGTGATAGGAGAAAGTAGTAAAAAAATACCCGCCATAGTGTCATGATTAGGCGTGTCACATCCATATCCAGCTATGGAGAGACTTGCAGGCCTACATGACAACCATGACCGCCTATGGCTTTTGATTCGGAGATTGCTGTTGATTTTGGATTGCATCGGACTTAACATCACATACGTAAGTAAATTTGTTTTAGCTCTAATAACACTTTCTTTTGTGTTTTTTACCTGCCGCTAGGAGAAAGTAGTGACTTTAGACTGGACTCTAACTACTACGTATTAAGTGGAACACAGTTTATATACACCTATGGAGAGGCGTGCAGGCCGGCATGGTAGCGATGATTGCCTATAGATTCCAGTTACTTCGGAGATCGCTGTTGGTTTTGGATTGCACTTTACTTAGCATCATGAGTGAGGCTATTTACTTTTGGCTACCATTTCATTGTATAAGCGATGAAGATTTCAAGCCTAATAAAAGTATGAATATATTTAGACTGGTTTTCGTTAAGGGCACGCTTAAGTTCAAACACTATAATGAAAAGTTTTCTTTGAATGAATATTGAATGCTGCATTCATTGCGTACACATACTGCGTTTTAGTGTCTTTTAGTATCAAATTACTACTTGGTCCCAGCAGTATGAGAAATGTATGATGGTTTTCACAACGTATCTTCTGCGATATACAAAAAGTTAAAGAATGTTATCCACACATGAAGGGAATTAATAATTAAGAATTATAACTTTTGTCCCTTTCTCTTATTTAATATACGTTTATATTTGATGTAATTAAGATAATTTGTATAGCTAAACAGTTTTATTTGTTTAAAAATGTTTATAAGAGAAAGAAAATAATATAAATATATAATCTTCCTTAAATAATTGTGATGACAAATAAAGGGTTTTGAAGTACAAAGTAAGTCAGTCAGTCAATTTTGTATACTCCAATAAAGTATAAATGCAGTGTCACATTTTAGATTATAAGTAATTATGGTGACTGTTTTTGTGAAGAACTTGGAAAAAAATAATAAGGCATTAATTTGTAGAGCCAATGTAGTACGCGATCACCACACACATTGTGAAAAATCTAGTTTCACTTAGATATTTACGTTATATGAATTATGAGACAAGTGTCATAATAATATATATCACTACATATTATAAAACAAAGTCCTCTGCCACGTCTGTCTGTCTGTTCGCGATAAACTTAAAACTTACTAAACGGATTTCCATGCGGTTTTCACCAATAGATAAAATGATTCATGGGGAAGGTTTAGGTATATAATTTGTCAAGATTTTTTTTATTATCACGGCGTGACAACGTCCGCCGGGCCCGCTGGTAATAAATTATTAGTTTAATCAAAGATTCCATGAAGCTTTATGATGATTTTTTGCCAATTCCGCTCTCTCATGCCCTAAATATAGCCCCGTTACAAGTAAGGTCTTTTTCACGTTGAGAGCGAAGATTTGTAACACCAAATGCGTTTAATAGATAAAAAGGCTCGCTTTATTCAACTGTCGTATATATTATTCATACCGAAGTAAGTGGGCTCGCGGTAAGCTCATAATGAATTTTTCGAAGGTGGCTCACAGAAACGGAGGGATCTACGGTACGCTATTATAATTATTTCTGATATGAAAATGTTCTTTAGTAATATTATAAATGTGAATGTAAATTCGTTTATTTGTTATGCTTTTACGCCTTAATTGCTTAATTTATTATCATAAAGTATTGTATAGCCGTGCTTAGGAGGACAAAAAAGAAGATATAGAATTTTTACAAAAAATAGTACTGCACCCGAAGGATAAGTCAAATTTACGTAAATCCGAGCGAAGCCACAAGCAAAAGCTAGTATATGTACATTACAAACACACAGACTATAATTGAGTCGTTACATTTCAAAATAGCTAAATCTGATTTTAATAGTCCATATAACATGTTTATTTTTTTTTAGATTTCCAATCTTTATACACTGAGAACGAAGTCCAATTCTTTTTTTACTTTTCTTTATATAATAGGAGGCAAACGAACAGGTGGGTCACCTGATGTTAAGTGATCACCACCGTCCATAGACACTTGCAACACCAGAGGAGTCCCAAGTGCGTTGCCACCCTGTGTTTGGGGAAGAGGGGGGAGGTGGTTTACCCAACTCTCACTGACCGAACGAAACGCAACAATGCAAACACTATTACTTCACACGGATGTTTCTGTGTGTCGGGTGGTAGTACCGTGGGCGAGCCGAGCTATTCGTGCTGAAACCAGTAATAACTTCAGCGTTGCTCTACCACCTCTGAAATTACAGTCTGTTCTGCCATATATTCTGTCTATTCTGAAATTCATAAGGTTTTTAGTGATTTTTATGATCTTCATATTATTCATATTTACATTTACAATATTTGAAGATATTGACAAATGTTAAGAACGGCTAAAATTGAATTTAGCTCATTTTGAAACGTAACAACACAATTTTCGGAAGATTAATTTTTTTTTGCATTAGCCCAAATAAAACGATAAGTTTGAAAAATATCCCGACATTTCGGAGTTATCTTGGTGCATAAACCGTTAGTCTTAGTAAGACTTTATCGTATCCAAACATTCTCGCAGTTACAACCCTCACATTTAAGTTCGGTAAATCAATATCTATTTACCGGCCGACTATAATAGCATCGTTTATAAAGGAATAAAGCAAACGACGGTAGAATAAACTATTCGAATGTGACATACAGTAACGAGACGTTAACTGTCACTTAAGCGTGTGACAAGCGAATCAAATAGCAGAAAATATTTGAGGTAAGTTATTTGATCGCCCTTTGATGTAAACATTAAAGAGTCGTGGTTTTACGAGCTCTTTAACATGCTTTTATTTTTGAAGTGAAACGTTCTTTAGGCTCAACGACCGGTATTTTAAACTTATAATTTCGCGTGATGACATGCTCGTATGTGTGATTGATCATACTGCGCTCGCGCGGCTTACGTCATACTAGCGACGCGTAGTACAGCATACTGTGTACATCTATTGATATTTATAGTAAGATTGTGCAACTCATCATATGTTTGATTAATTAATAAACTATATACAATTATTATTCGGAATGAAAAGAGATACCACTGATAATAATTTTAAAGTACACATTATGAAGTTTTAATAATTCATACTATAATTTATATATCAAGATTTAAAAGAGAACCCAGTTATTCCATCCTTGTGAGTTTTCACTCCTGTCGGCGGTACTTATGACTGCCTCAACTTTTTTTGACGTTATAACGTTTTATAAATCTCTGAACACCGGCAACACGAATAAAAAACTCATTGTCACTGAACCGAGCGTGTAAGCAAGAGCGCGGAATAAGCGATAGAGGCGCGATCGGCCTAAGCGTTCGGCTTGTGACGCATCTATCTCTCTTCCACTCCATAGGCTGATGCGTCCGAGTCGTTATCACGTAAAATTATCCTCCGTAAACCGACTTTACAGTCAACCAATTTTGAAGTAAAACTTCTTTAGGCGCGACTAGGAGGTAACTGGACGACAATGCAACGGAAGTCCGTTACGGCAATATGGCGTCACGTTTCTGTACCATCCGGTTCCCAAATATTTTTGATTTTGTAAATAAATAGTTTATAAACAAATCAATCAAATTTTTTTTAATTGAAAATCATAAAAGAATATTTGAATAATACTAAAAATCATGCAATAGAATTAATTATGTATATATGGGTGCGCGACCGTGCTGCTATATGGTTTCAATGTAAGTAAATAACAAATTAAATCAAACCATCTGTATCTGTAGTGCCATCTATTAGCTAATTTGGACTTGAATGAAACAGGAAATGTTATTAGCAACTGTTTGTTATAAAGTAAAAATAATATAGAAAAGTACGTTAAAAAAAATTTCATAAAAGTATTAAATTGTATAATAATAAAAATCATACGATAGAAATAATGTATTTATTTTTAACTTAATCGCCATCTCTTATAACTCACATCTCGTGTGATGGTTACACGCACCCATTTTTTTTTACTATTTCGTTAAGTCAATTTACTTGTATATTAACTGCTAATAAAAATCATCAAAACAAGTATCCGTTATATATTGAAGTATCAAGTTAAGGGCCCCGAACTTAATTACGTCACGTAGAAGGGATTTAGCTAAGTCATAACTAAGCCCAACTCGCAGACAGCTACATTTTGAACCGGCATCACAGCGATGTGCGTTAAATCTACCCCCGATCATAATCCTGCGCTGCGGCTGATGTGTTAAAAGTTTTAAGAACGCTTATATACTTTACAAACATATATATATATATATATATATAGTATAGATATCTAAAATGAAAATTAAAAATACTTTGTTTAATTTAAGCCCAGAGAAGGCGCTTATGAACGTCAAAGCCACCACCGTTTCGGAAAACAAACCAGTCAATAAACTCAATATAAATCATATTTTTACAAACATACACAGTTACATTCATTTTTGGTGGATGCACAGAGAGGGCGTCATTTCCAGATGTTACCATCGTTCATGATTTTCGTTCATTCACTTTACAAGGTATTATAGAGGCGAGCTGTCCGCTGTGAATGATGCAAAAATGACTAGATACATCGAGCCCTTCAGTTAAGAAAGCAATTACCTAACTGAAAATGTTCTGCAGTATTTATCACAGCAACTGGTTAAAAGAATAGTCTAATCAAGATCTCTCCTCTTACTTTCATAAGTCACTCGCGCTTTGTAGCCACACTCTGTGTTAACTAAAACTTCACAATTTATTAAATTTGCTATACCATGAGTCTAAAGTATATGTCGACCAGATTGTTTTTCTTGAATTGAAAATTTTTATGACACGGTAGGGAAAAAATTTCGTTACACGTTAAATGTAAGGTAAGTATGTATTTGTGTGTATATATAAGTAATGGGTCTAGAACTATACTAAAATGAGTAAATGTATAGTTAAGTATTTATACTACGGGACTTCGTATAGTATATAGTGTATGAGCATTCTAATATATATATATATATAGTTGATACATATAAGCTAAAGAAGTTTCACTTCCTTCGCGTGTACACACTGTTAAAGTGAAAGTGAAACATTTTTCATCGCCTCAAATTTTTTCGCCCATCTATCGCATGTCGCATTAAAGCCGGTCGCGGAGTAGGGGTAAGGTGAAAGCCGCTTGGCCATGACTCAATTGAAAATAATTGAATGATATAGTAAATATTGTGTTCAGTTTTTAAAATGCATTTGTTATCAGAATGATTGGCTTTATTATGTATTCTGTATTCCAATATGCAAATTTAAATTCAAATTTATAGTTGCATATCTTGTCTACTACATATTGATTCCCCATTATCATTCCCATTTTCTAATTATTAGGAACAAAAACACGATTTTAATACCCGTAATCAAATAATTTTACGAAAATGTTCAGTTAAATGCCTGCGATCCGAAAAAAAGTTTCACTTGCATTGTGGTTTCATAAAACTACACTATTTTTTAATAACATTGTGTCGTTTCAACGTAATTAAAAAGACACTTTTTGTACAGCTTGGGCAATCAAGAAGTTTTTAGATCTCATATAAATATTATAAAGTGTCCCGGAGCTGTCCAAGTAATAAACACACCAGATGATGGAATTACGTACACTAAGATACCACAAAGTCCGTTACTAAATCAAATCAGTAATCAGCGATGACGCTACCCCACGGGGGCGATAATCGTCAATTTAAATCGTACATAGGTCAACTCCCCGGGGCTGGCTAAATGACATGTTTGCCTCTTAGCCCTTAGTTATGAGGACTCGGTGTAATATTGCTTTAATAGACATTAACCGGCTGTGCTCCAACTACTCGGCGATTTATATATTTCGAACCGTATCTCAACAAACTCTTGAATTAATTATTTGGTTAAGAATAAAGTCAACTTTATCTTTTTATAAATAAAATATAAGCTTTTATTTGGGGTTTAGATTTTGGAAATAAAATACAGTTACTCGCTGATAATGTAACTCTAAAAAAAGAATTTCTAAAATTGGTTAGGTATTTTTTGAGTTTATCCATTACAAAGAATAATAAGTCACGATAAGACATAAGGACTGCCGATAGAAGTGAAAAACCTAAAACGATTGAAAAACTGTGTTCGTTTTTTAATTTTCATAATTTGTAAACTGAAATTATTAACGTTAATCTGGTTTTCACATGTACTGGCACTCCGACCAATAATTATATATATTTTTATACGGTGTATCGATTAATCATATACATGATAGGCTGCACAAGTTCAAAACAAAATAACAATTTACCTGCACACAAGCCGCTATACTATATGAGTATGTCGAGGTCATCGGTGACGCAAACCCATACGTTTTTCCCTTATAATCGATCTACGCGGCTTAAGATGTTTCTCTCCAAAAATGAAATATTTTCTCTTTATAATAGTGTGCATTTTGGATGAGTTAAACTGTACCTATCGGATTTCATAGATTATTATTACATTTTATTGGTCACTTAATGTTGAGGGTTACATGTTATTTAATATCACTATACGACCCTTAAAAGTGTATTGTATAAATTTATTCACGTGTTTTGTAATTACGTTGAGAGTAACGTTGAGAAATTTGATATATGAAATGCCAATAACACATCACAACTCAGCTTTTATTCTACAAAACTTTACTTATATTATCGATTTAACAATACGCTGTTTCAATAAACAAATTTATGTGAAACAGTCCAATAAATAATCACATTCCATTTTTTTTTCGTGAATTATATACCTATAGATGTGTGCCTTAAATGATGCAAAGTAATCTTTGCACATTTCAAATTTGCAATCAAAATCAAGATTATTCAATTTAGGCCCTAATAAGTCGCTTATGAACATGAAAATTGCCAATGGTTGGGAAAACAATTCAATCATCGAGAAAACCGGCAAGAAACTCGGTCTCGTTTATATTTTTAACTTACATATCTTTATAGTACATTAATGCTACAATCATTCTTATTGGATGCAAAGAGAGAAGTTTTGATCGCAGACATCACATCGTTCGCATATTGATCCACCCTATAATAGCCTTTTGACACCAAAACACGCTTGACAAGGTTCTTAAACATACAATCCGACAAATCTGTAGTACGAATGACTACTACAATGGTACAAACTTTGTGCAAGTCAGATTGTATGAGTTAAACACATAACAATTTTACAAGTACTGATAGAAATAATCCTAATTAATCGTAAAAAACATTTTAGAGAACTTTTCAGTTAGTTATTATTCTGAATATTTTATATCTGAAGCCAACTTTACATCCGCAACTAATTCGATAGCATAGCGTTCGCGTTCACTGATTTGCACAAACAAACAAAGCGACAAACTCGGTCGTGTGAACGGGGCATAAGATAATTCAACGTATGTTTAAGTGACATCTAAAAAGCCAACCACTACACGATTAATTGACCCATAGTGCTTATCAAAGCCAATTTTAAAAGCCTGTACCGTTTCGCGCCCCAACGGTTTCACGTCCAAAAGATTTCGTAATCGAGTTACAGCTTTGGTAATGTCGAGCGGTGACTCGCTCCGATCAAAGGGGCCGGTATGCGAATGTAATTTTCGTTTCGACTCCTAGGGGTTAAATGCTTGTGCCAATTAAACGATGCGTAAAGTGCGTCCGGGGTCTCCGAGACCCGGCTCTTTTTTGATCGGCAATACCGTCGTGCGGCTTTAGGGCCCAATGGATTAATTATGTTATACATTTGATGGATCGCGGGTAAATTGGTTTCAAACGGATTTGTTTATATTAGTGAGGGTATTCCGTAAGATGTTACGTTTATGAATTCATGATAGAAAATACCACCATAAACCATATGTAATGTCCGCCACAATGCACAATTTTTTAATGTGCTGCATGCCGAAGCATGTTACAATAAAAATGGTATACATAGGGACACAAAATGCTATATAGCGTACCATGCCGGGCATCTTGCTATATGAATGAATAAAGTCATTGGCAAGCGAATCAAGGGGCTTTAGCGAAAATGATTGAGGTAATTGATAAGACCAGGAGACGAAATATGGGCCAAAGAAGTTCTGGAATGGCGACCAAGAGGGGAAAAATAACAGCTAAGTAGACAACAAGCCCGATAACCCGACAATGTAGTGAAGTTTAGGTATCAGTGGGCAAATTTTAACAGAATGGGTGAATTGGAAAAGTAGCGATATGCTTATAACTACATACGAACAAGCTGATTTAATTAATTATCATATTAATTAGATATATTCGGATTGGATTACCAAAATAAAACAGACTTGTGTAATAATTGTTTCATGGTTACTATGTGACTCTGACAATAAATGACTGAAAACTGAAGCAAACGTTTTATGAAAATCTCATTACAGTATATTAATTACTACAGACACAAAGTTAGAATATAGTTTACTACTGAAAGTCAGACAAATCTTCGAAATTTCATCTTAGAATAAGACAGAGGTATATTAATACGGGAACTTCATTGTCTAAAGTAGGTGCGAAGTACATTGTGTCGGCACGGCTCGACCGTTTAAACGATTTATTTACTAAGCGTACTGCATTATTCAACGCTTTAGAGAATACGCTATACGTGAAATTAAAGTCCGGCATTCAATGTACACTGAATGAAAGTTTGAAGGAAGCGATTTTAGTTTTTTTAACCGTGAGAAAGTTTTAAACTATTAATTTATTGTTAATATAAGAGCTGTTTCCCGTTATGTCATTGGCGTTTTATTTTACATCGATACGCCATGCTACGACACACGACCTGCCTGCAATTTTTACCTTTAACATGAAACCATCTTTTCGGTTTAGATATTATACTTACATATATAGTGTCGCGGACTTTTTTGTAAAGCTAAAAGTAATTAATATTACAATAAATTTTATTGCTCTATTTGGAACCGTTCAGGCAGTGTACGCCATATTTTAGAATTTTTGCCAACTTCAATTACAATGAGTGTGATTAATTATA
Organism: Antheraea yamamai; assembly: GCA_036509395.1. Taxonomy (NCBI): domain Eukaryota; kingdom Metazoa; phylum Arthropoda; class Insecta; order Lepidoptera; family Saturniidae; genus Antheraea; species Antheraea yamamai. Next base: position 19,752,966 of record AP028435.1, on the reverse strand, counting down.
GTAGATATATATTTACCAAAATAAAAAAAAATACTTTATAGCACTTATAGATGATACGCCTTACGACCAGTGAAAAAATTTTCAAAATGGGATTAGTAGTATCGGAGATTATCCTCAATATCCAAACATACAAACTTTACTTCTTTATTATATTAGTATAGATTATAGGCGGATATTACGTATTTCCATACTTACAAATGATTGAGCGCGTTTTACGTTAGACGAGAGTCACTCCTTCCATCTAGTGTCTTATCAATATCATACCGCCTGCACGTGCACATGACTGTAAAATATGATTTATGGCCCTATCCTCAGCAAAATTTAATTTTAATATAGAAGACGGTACGTGGTCTATTATAAGAACAGAAACAATTATTGCTTGTTAAACTGCCTCTCTCGGGTGAAAGGAAATAATAAACATTTCAACTATTGTATGAAATAAGGACGCTTCGGCTTAGATTGTTAATTCCTTTGATGAGAAAATTGCAACGTTTGTCTTCCGGCGTAAAGTTAATTACATTTCCGTGGGCACCTTATAAAGCAAGAAATTTTAAATTTTCAATATACTTTTTTACTAGCAGTCGCACGCGGCTTTTTTCTAGTGAAAATAATGCGGTTTTTTTGCGAGAACTAGAAATTTCAACTGTATTGATAATCGACTTTATCAAAGTCTAATTTTATGACTACAACTTAAACTTTGTATTGATTTTAAATTACTTTGTTAAATTTTATTATTAATGGAAAAATCTTCAATTACGTATCTCTAAAGCAGAAATAGCTAAATGTCATGTCCTGGATATAATATGGACGAAAATGTACATAGATTCTTATTTGTAGAGCCGTCGGTTAATGATTTTGGTACATATAAAAAGTCACTTCGTTAAGTCTTAATTCTGGCCAGTATTTAATCTAAATTAAATATTTTGAATCCGATGTTTTGTCATTTCTGGTATCGTCTCGCTATTGCGAAATATGTAATTGGACGAACGATCGCCTAGTTATATATTTATTTATTTTATTGACATGAACATTACAATTGTAGTCTTTTATTTTTTTAATTTATCTATTTACAAGGTACACATTACAGATAAGTTCAAATGTTTACAATTACTATTCATAATGTTTTTTCTGCTATACTTTCCAAATTTATATGCATACATAGCTATGCTTAATCGAATATAATCATACAAATATATATACGAGTATACTAACATTACATATTAAACTGTGTTTACAGACTACACGTAGAAATGGGCTCAGACTTAGGTGAAAGATGTCTATGTCAATGTCATGAACAACATATGTTAGCAATTACATTATTAAAAGAAATTGTATTTTTAAAATAAGGAATATGAAGCAGTATTTTGCAACGACCACGAATTTATACAAATATTAAATCAAAGTGTTGCTATTTTGATATAATATAAGTTGAAAATTATACCTTTCTAAAGATAGGATATGAAAGGTAAGGTTAAACTCTAAGTTAGTTGATATTTTCAATTACTTAAACATGTCATTGAATTCAAATAACTGCCGTTGACATCGCGATTATATAGAAAGAACGTGGCTTTATGCAAAAGACGTTTATGATTAAAAATAACTTTGCGATCAGCTAGTTTTACTGAGTCAAAGGTTGCAAAGGGCAAGCGCGCGGCCTAATAATTTCCTTTTTCTACGTTGACGCAATTCATAGCAGGTAGCGATAACAGGTAACGTTAAATAAATTAATTTTTATTCACGAGAAAGTTATTGTACTTTGTGTTAAGCATAATCTAGTCTAAAAATAAAGGTGACCAACAAGAGATCTACAAAGCATCAGCAGTGCTCACTGTCACGCCAAAAGAGAGGCATTGTGGCGGATTAATTGTCATGTACCTGATGTTTATTACGGTACAGAAACTCTACCAATCTACTTGATTATTGGGTATACATGGGATATCATATATCACGACACGCTTAAAGTTGACACAATATTCGGTATTACACCTGATTTATGGCGGTCGTGATAAAGTCGCAAAATATTACGTTGTTCTAACACCATGTATTCGTATTTCTAATAATGCACTTTACGTATACTATTTACGCGGATTCACTAAAACTGTTTTTCCTGATCGTCTACTGCTCTCTGTACGATTACTACAGATTATAAAGATATCGATTCAGTAGCTATGGCTTCAGGTGGCTTCGATTATTAGAAAAGAAAACCACGTGCACTAACAGGGTTTTTCAAGTTCTCGTTTGTCTACTTCAAAGTCTATCGCCAGGCACCTATTGCGTTCCGCAATTAAGTTTCGCATTTTTACGAAACTTAGATTACGCAGTCTTGATTAGTGATAACTTAATTCCATTAAAAAAGGTAATAAGTGCTCATGGCAATACCCATAGAACACGAAGTTCCCCTCAAATAATAAAACCTTTTTACGAAAACAAAACACCAGCTAAATGACCAATAAATTCGATTACTTCGCCAGGGTTTATTTTTAACATTAATTATCGTGATTCTAACCAAATTTTCGACCAATTAAATCGTTCAGTTTCAAATTATTCATGTATACAATCAAGGAAAAAAAAACAGGTACCTTTAATTAGGTGTGTCAATGTCGTTTATATCGTTACATGTTTAAAATGTATACTACAAATCGCTACCTCTCGTTATTTGGCCCATGGTGTATACCGGCTGGTGTTTTGACAGCGGACCCTAATCCAAGCGGCACCGTGGGGCGCCGCTTCGTGCTGCGCCTGACATTTTTCAATTATAACCATTCGCGATAGATTGTAACACTTTTGCGCAAACTAACATTGTAATTACCCGTCTGCGCAGATGGAGAGTAATGCTTTTCGAGTGTATTTTATATTTATTTATTGACTTGAGGTTTTGATGGTAGGTGGTAGAGCTACGCTGAAGCTATTATTGGTTTCAACATGAATGGGTAAGCTCGTCCGGGGTAGTACTACCCTCTCACAGAAAGTGGGTGGTAGAGCCACGCTGAAGCTGTTATTGGTTTCAGCATGGGTGTGTCGGCTCGTCCGGGATAGTTCCACGCTCTCACAGAAAACCGAGGTGAAGTAAAACAGTGCTTGCATTGTTCACTCTCACTTACCATGACGTGTACCGCCTGTTCGTTTGCACTTTATAACATAAAAAAAAAATATGGATTTTAACATATGAGATGTTTGTAAGTTTCGTGCTTGTAGGTGTTGTATATGCCATATTATAATTAAGTACTTTCTATGTAAATTAAAGAAGAGAAAAAGTCGATTTTCGAACCCAGTTAAAATAGGCACAAAGAATTTCATCAAAATCGGTCCAACTGTTTAGGAGAAGTTCAGTCATATTCACGCGGACAGAAGAATTATATATAATGACTAGCGGGCCCGGCTGACGTTGTCCCGCCCTGATTACCCCCCCGCAACCCCCCTTGTGGGTGGAATTTCGTAAAATCCGTTCTTAGCTGACCTCTACTCGGCGAAAGGAATATTCCTACCATATTTCAAGTCGCTACGCCTTATGGTTCCAGAGATATCGTGATGAGTCAATATATAGGTGGGAATCTCTAATATATATATAGATATATCGGAACGCTTGGAAAAAGAAATACACGTACATACAGGTCTACAGATTTTTTAGTACGTAGATACATTTTAATATAATTCACCGGTACAACATAAAATATTATAAAGTAGGTAGCAAAAGTACTTGTAGAACGAGAGGAAGCAATCTCGGTACACTTCGGATCAATTTCCGAAGTTTTACTTCGTCTTATAGAGCGGCGTACACACGAGTGGAAACGCCTCGGGAATATTTTACGTAGAAGCTTCATTTAATTAAGTTTTAAAAGCTTGTTTACTTCTGTCTTCGTATCTTCGCCGGTAATACGCTCCTTCAAAATCTCGTGCCTTGATATGACTGATTTTCGGTTTTAAATCTATGACTTGTTCCTTATATTAAAGCCCTATTACCTAATAGTATTACGAACGAGAACGTTTGGGAGAAAAGATGGATATTTAATACTTCTTCGCGTCAAAGAAAATGGATGGATTTTGATGAATCTTTAGAGTAATTTATATAATAACCAAAACACAGAGATAAATTTCGATGAATAAACCGTTTCAGTTGTACCAAAATTTGAAATCAACAAGAGATTTGTAAAATTGATGAAAGTTTAAATTTTCAAAAATACTAAAATAAACAGTAGTTATTTAATACTATGTAATTAGTAATAGTACCCACTTCCAGACCGGACTTAAAATTGAGGAATGAATAGAAGCTGAAAATAAAATAATCTCAAAATTTAGCAGGAAGTAACCACGTAGCCAGGAGGTACTTTTGAGTGGTACAAAAACATCACAAAATTAAGGAAGTCATAAAAAAAAATTAACCAAATTTGGCGTGAGACACTCCATATATACATTATACATACAAGTATATAAAAGAATAAGTGACTGACTAATATCTTAACGCACAACACAAACTACTAAGGCTAGAACCATAGAGATAAGCATGCTGATTTCTTTGACATTATAGGTGAGCATTAAAGAAGGGTTTTTTGGAAATTCAACCTCTAAAGCGGTGGAAGAGGGAATTAAAGTTTATAATAAAATTATATATATAGCATTGGTGGCAAACGAACATACGGGTAACCTAGTGGTAAGTGATCACCGCCGCCCATGGACACCTACAACACGAGAATAATCACAGATGCGTTGCCGGCCCTTGAGAGATTAGTTCTGTCAGTTATTCTCTAAGTTATAGAGATATAAATTAAAAAAAGCGTTAATATTTAATGCATAGATTGCACAATATTATGAATTTGAAAGTGGGTTTCCTTATTCTTTTGCATTATAATGATGCATGAACATTGACAAAAGTACACAAAAGGATTTAGGGTATCTTTTATAGTTTATTTATAGTAAAAATAGTACTGTTCCCGAAGGATAGATTAAACCAACATTAAAACGAGGCAAGCCGCAAGCAATAGCTAGTTATTTATAGAAATGCAAGCACAGACGAAATCGCGAGTGACCGATAGTATGTTATAATTTACTATTAAAATAATATTTGTCATGTATCATTACTAAAAACAACAAAACACAAATGTTATGGTAGAAAACGGCCACTAAGATTTCAAGTGTATTTCAAGTTCTAAATACCCATTTAATACATAACTTATTATGGGGTACACAAGAACAGCGCCGACGGAGGATCCAAACTCAACTCCAGATCAATTTCCTAAGTTTTACTTCGTTCGTTACATTCGGCTGCGGTCACACCGTTTGATATATTTGAGATAGATGTAAATATTTTTTAATCTAGTAAACGATTTCACGATAATGATTCTATTATGTTATGGCAATTAATTATTTTATCTGAACTAGTGTGCTCATAATAAGAAGTGCAGTTTTTTCATCACTTGTTAATTATTATATGAGATAGAATCATTATTACATAGTATAAAACAAAGACCTCTGCCATGTCTGTCTGTCTGTCTCTCTGTTCGCGATAAACTTAAAAACTACTGAACGGATTTCCATGCGTTTTTCACCAGTAGATAAAGTGGTTCACGAGGAAAGTTTAGGTATATAATTTGTCAAGGTTTTTTTTATTATGAAAGTAGGACAACGTCCACCGGGCCCGCTAGTAATAGATATTATTTCTATTTCGTTTTGATTATTATTTTCTAAATGCCAAAACTATATTGAGTATTATATAAACATTGTAGATTAAAAAGGAAGGCTTCGTTTGATTATTCGACGGTATGGGAGAAAACCATTTTCATTTTTATCGTTGATGACTTGAAAGCTCGTTAATTACTAACCAAAAAAAATACGACTACAGATGTAAAATGTAGTAGGAAGAGATACTAAACAATTTTATATACTTTTATATATCTATACTAATATATAAAGCTGAAGAGTTTGTTTGTTTGGTTGAACGCGCTAATCTCAGGAGCTACTGATCCGATTTGAAAAAATCTTTCGGTTTTAGATAGCTTATTTACCGAGGAGGGCTTTAGGCTATATCATATATATCATTACGCTAAGACCAATAGGAGTGGAGTGCCAATGAAGAATGTTTCAAAATCGGGCATTTTTTTCGTTTTGATTGCTTTCGCTGCGTGTTAGCGTTAGTATTATATACGTTGCCATGGTAACGTGGTAAGTTTCTACCGCAAACATTTTCAAAGATTATTTTGTGTTCCTATTCAAAAAGTTTATTCTACGTTAATTTTGTTTCCAATTTTTTATTAACAATCTATTACGTAATATAAAAATAAAGTGTGTGTATGTAAAAATAAATAATAACTTTTTGGTGAATGGATATAGCTACAAATAACAAAAAAAAATGTTTTTATATTCGGTCGATATTTTTATATTATTATATTTTGTCTGTTTGTTTGTTTGTTCCGTGTAATCTCCAAAACGGCTGGACCTATTTTAACGGGAATTTTATTGGCAGATAGCCGAAATAATAGCGGTTGACATATTCTATTTTATTTGTCCGCGGCTTCGTCCGCGTTGCTATTTCCAATTGGACCGATTTTCACGGGATATTCACTGGTAGATAGCAGACCTCATAAAAAGTAATTTAGGTTTTTTATTCACCTTCGCCCGCAGTGGAATATCCGAAATGCTTGAAATGATTTTTACGGAACTTTCACTGGCATATAACTAATGAGCTATTTTATTTTAAGTTAGCGGGCTCGGCAGACGTTGTTCCGCCCTGATAATAAAAAGAAAACCTTGACAAATTATATATATACCTTCCCCTTGAACCGTTCTACCTACTGGTGAAAACGGCACGAAAATCCGTTCTATATTTTTTGACTTTATCACGAACAGATAAACAGACAGATCAGAGGATTTTGTTTTACACTATGTAATGATGAACTGTTACCTGTGCATTCGTTAGTGTGAAATTGATCAAAAATTTTTTTTTACTGTAAACAAGTGCGTGAGACGTGCGCTGTACTGGACTCCAAGAATAAATGTATGTAATTTGAATTATGTTATCATTTTGTTTAATTTGGCGGTCATTTTGTTTTATTTACCGCGTTTGCATCTACATAACTCAGTGATTATAGCAACGTATAAGAATAACACAATTATATCGACAATATGGGCATGTTATATCTATATAATAAAAAAATTAACACATATTGTTCAATAAGTGTTAGTGAGCACTGAGGGTGGTATATAGTTGGTTAAAGTTCCAGGTACGTTGCTGATGATAAATCCCATTCCATTGGATATACTATTCGTATTCACATATCTAATGTACACGTTACATGTTACAGTAGATGGCGTGCGTGTCGTAGTTACAAATGTTTTTGAAAAAGCATTTCTGTAATGTACACACTTACAACTTTACATTTCTTTAATACATTTAAAAAAAACGCGTTCGGAGCCGCGGGGCTCAGCTAGTAAAATAAAAAACGCAAAATTATTTAAAGAACAAATTTGAAGGATCCGTAGAAATTTAAATATTAAAGATAGAAATTTGACTCAATGACTTTTTTGTTGATAATTTATCGCTTAATGAGATCTATCCATTCATTTTTACAAAATAAAATCTCTTCACAGTTTGCAAGTGACAAAAATGTTCAAAAAAATTTTCCCCTTATTATTTATATGGGAAAATTTTAGGTTCATTGGAGGACCTATTAATTGAAATTAAGAGCTGTCCTTTGGGCATAATTTTTGTTTGGATATATTCTATGACATGTTGGTGTGAGAGCAAGAAAAAAAAAGTGTGTATGTACTTATGTACACGCGTTAGAAGTTATATTTCTTTGGCGTAACAAGATAAAAACAATTACAAAAATTTTATCTTTCGCCTTATTCTATGTTTGTAGAAAAAACGACACTAACAATAGAAAAAAGGTATTTAATACACTGAAAGTTTTAATAAAAAGAAATACAAACAAACGAAATGTTGACTATAGCTAACTTCAGGGTGTCGGTTTTTCGTGACGGTGTGCGCGCGCATCGTAAAAATTTACTCTCATCATTTTTCCCTAACGCGCCAAAAGAAGTATAACTTCAAAAATTTCTACTTTTTTGGCACACCCTAATATATATATAATATATATATATAGATTAATTGTATAATTATGTATAATTTTATGATAGCCTGCAGAATACTAACTACAGTCTTCGCCAATCTTTTTGGCCGCTCGGAATATAGTTATAAGTTCGGACTACGCATAATATCGTCAAGAGTTTAATAGAAAACAATGTTAAACAATTATTATAGAAGTTTAATAATTGGCATTTATTTATACTTAAGCTATATCTATGTTATACTTATCATATAGTACGTGGATATACCTAAATTTGTGTTCTACGAACCTGTATTTAGGGCGGTCATATAGTTTGGCGCGGACCGTACTAATATTTTTTCACGGAGAAGATTTTCATGCTATGCATTTAGCTTTAACTAGGCCATTTCTATGAAATTACTTATATATTAAAGATTACTTATATCGCTCATGAAAAAAATAGTTTTCAATGAGTGAAAGAATTTTCAAAATTCGATCAGTACTTACGGAACTAATCTCCTTCAAACACACAAAACCTCTTTAACAGTATAGTTATCTTGTTTTCAAGCTTAAGTCTTGACAATATTGTCGCGCTGGAAGATACACAAGTAGAGTTCTACGCAAACTAAATTATAAAAGAGTGACTTTTATGTTCCTTCATGTTCATAACATCTAAATTAATTGTTTTTTGGTTTTAATATCGTTAGTTTGATAAAACGAAGAGAAAATATACAATAATGTTGGCAATTTCTTTTTGGTTTATTCGGTAATATTGTAAATTGTTTGTAATAAGAACTTCTTTAATAATTAAACATAGAAATATTTCTTACTCACCAGTATTTATGTGTGTTTTAACTAAATTACATGCTAGACTTTATATATCATTACAAAAGACTAGTTATACCCGTGGCTCTACATACTTTAAATATTATAGTGGACGCTACTTTGCACTTTCGCTTGGAATATACGTCTAACCGCAACATAAAGCAAATCAATTGACCAATATATATGTATATATTAATTATTCAATACATTATTAATTACATAATATATCATGAACTATACAATAATTTAATAATAATTACAATATATCATTAATTATACAATACTAGCGGGCCCGGCAGACGTTGTACCGCCCTGATTATGAAAAAATCCTTGACAAATTATATACTAAAAAGTTCCTCATCAATCAATCCACCGGTGAAAACCGCATGAAAATCCCTTCGGTAGTTTTTGAGTTTATCGCGAACAAACAGACAGACAGACGCGGTAGGGGACTTTGTTTTATACTATGTAAGTGATATAATTAACATAAATATAATAATTATCAATGAATTAATTTAAAATATGTCGCAGATTGACGAATAAGGACAGTCGATTACACGTGTTTCGATCCATCACGGAGCATCTTCAGATCCATGTTGACTCTTCCGATGCGAGCGGGCGAGTAATCGCGGCTATTTTTTTTTTTTCGAACTGACTACGCTATTGACCTAGCAAGGTCTTAACAGCTTCATCGGACTACGTGATCGCGGCGATTTATGCGTCTTTATTTATACTATTCGTCCCTACTCTGAGTAGTGGGGAGTATGACCCGCCTATTGATCAATTGATTTGCTTTTTGTTGCAGTTAGACGTAGTAGTGTTAATTCCAGGCGGAAGTGCAAAGTAGCGTCCACTATAATATCTAATGATGGATTTCCGCAAAGTAAAGCCTTCTTCAATCAAATATCTACGTACTTTTATTTTTATTTTATTATATTTTTAGCAACCAATCTTCTAGTATATTATTACTGCCATTGTCGAGTAGGTAATTAATTATATTACAAGTTTCTTGCGATCATTACAATGATCTAACAAGATGTTGGCCGTCTTATTCTTTCTAGGGAGTTTTTGTGGTAAATCTGAATCCATGCCCAATGATATTATTTCCCATTCTCTTGTGTAGAATAACCAAACTATATTACGTAAAATACCACCGATATTACAAAATATAGAGACAGAGAACACAAGATTGTGAATAAAATATAAACATGACATTCCAAGTTCCCACCAAAAAACTACAGTGATTTTGTTATTATCATTTGCTATTATTACTTGTTGTAATTATTCATTGTGTCTTGTTAAATATTTACGCGTTTTTGTTATGGCGTTTCTAAAAACCTTCAATAAACTCGACTGGACTTTAAGAAGTGCTTATTATTTTAGCGGACGCAGTTAGAAGTTACCTTCAAACATCACTAAAATTCATAACCATTCTTTAACCATAACCTTTTAACAGAATAACAGATTCAACATGAAAATTGAGATTATCGTCTGGCTAATTGCTAATATGCTTTAGATCTTCAGTTTTAATTCGTAAATCTTAAAACAAGGGTTCAACCAACTTGTTTTTATTTCTAGTATTGAAATTATGCAATCGATTTACAACATTTAACTTAACTAAGTTTTTACGAACATTCTTTAAATTCCCAAGAACGTATAACGAAGACAAACTTGAGATATTAAATACTTGTATTGGACTACATCTTCTCTCAAACTTTAATGAGAAAGTAGCCAGAAAGTTTCGATATGAAAACAATAAAAAATAAACGTGGGCTTATACACGGTGCTATTTAGAGGAATAAAGCAGATGGTAATTCGTGTGCCGGGTGACGTAGAGGCGTGTCGTTCGCAGCTACGCGTAACGTGCTACACGAGAGTTTGGTAAACATGCCTCGCGTTGAAACTACATGGAGTACGCGCTAACGTATCATATATCTATTTATGTGTAGGTATACCCTTTGATCCGGTTAAACAGCACAAAAAAGATAAACAATGGTAGCAAACTTATCCACCAGAAACAGTATAGAACAGAATTTTAATTACTACGTGCTTAATAATAAGTGTTTCGTAGAAAGGAAGAGACATAAATAATAGCTCGTAATTTGGTTTCAATATTTTCGAATCAAAGAAGTTTTCATTATTTTTTTTAATTTCCTTCATTATCAATATGGGAATTAGTAAATGTTAGAAATATATTTCAAGAATTATGACTTCACGCGGTATAATCGTTTTGTTTCTTTTTTTTTTTAATTCACGCGATAACAAAAATGAACTATTATTTATTTTATTTAAAGATATGTTTTAAACACGTAAAATTAAATGATATTCAGTTTATGTAGATTAGAAAGTACCGAAAAAAATCCTTTTTTCATTTAGCGTCTACAAACCTACTGTTATTATGGTAAAAATATTTAATACATAAACACATGCCGATCACAATTCCATACACATATTAAAAACCTTCTTATAATTACTAATTTCTAGTTTTATACTTCGTAAAAACAATCCACAGATCTCGTCTCTTCAACTTTACCTACCACCAAAGCGGCCGTAGTCATATTTCACTGTTTATCTATATGAATTCTGTTCCGGACATGTTATTTTTTCACTAATTTTGTGATAAGTATCAAAAATACTGATTACTAATATATCATTGAAATTCTATCTATCTGTTTGTATGACTGGATTTAATAATATACGGAAACTATACAACTAATAGGCTACAAGAATTATCAATTGTTTTAGAAAACGTATAAAAATAATTTAAAATATTTATTCTCAATTGATTGTAACGAAATTTACAAAACTGTAAAAGTTATAATATATTTACAATTCATCAGCAAAAATAATTACTTCCTAATAAAACGCATCCGGAGTCGCAGACATATAGCTACACATGTAATTTAAATCTTTACATATAATAGGAATGTAAATATAACGTGTTTGTACTTTAAAGATTTTTATGAAAAAAATTGTTGTGTTGGAATAAGTAATAAAATGCACTTCAATCATTTTTTTAAATATGTCCGTGTGTCTGTCGGTTTGTTTGGACACGCATCACTGCTAAATAACTGAGTTCACGTTCAAATCTCATCTCATCAAGAAAATCATAAAGCGTATCCTCAAATAACATGTAGTCTTGGTTTCATTAAAATCGGTTCACTCTGTCAAAAGTTATTGCAATTTTAATGACGACGTGATGTAAGTATGAGAGAAAAGTAGATAAATGTACTTAATACATTCACATAACTTTATTAATCACTGTTTTTATTACACTGGGTTCCACGGGAGTCGCGGGCACAGTTGAAAATAATATCGTGACACTTCATTAAAACGTTACGAAGAGTTATTTTTCAAAGAAACTAATTTGCAAAATACCGTTCCTCGGAGAGGTATTCTGTTTGTGTACTTAGGTTTTGAAATTTGTTGGATATTTCGGCTTGTTCCATCCACAGCGAGTTTGGCCGCTCGATTCTCGAACTCCCACCAAGTTTTATTAGGATACTTGTAAAATTTCCGCCTATTCCACTGAAAGTGCTCTCGGCTGATTAAATAAGATGAATTTATTGACTTAGAGATACGGTCGAGAATGTTCTGGATATTTCTTTCTGCGCTCTAACGTTAAATAATTTATAATAACTTTGAATTTACCGAAGTGAAGTTATAAGCACCAATGTAAAATTAAACAGGGTGTTTTCACATGACTACCATTATTATAGTAGCTTTGTCTGCAGAAAGCTTAATAATTACTATTTATTTGAATGAATAGTAGAGTTCAAGACAGGACTTTTACTAACAGATAAAGGATTTTTAGAATATTATTTAGACTAATATCATTTCGCTTTTCCATAGAAGCTAAGCAGTGATAATAATGACACAATTTAAATATAAAATATTCAATTACTGTAGATGAAACGCGTAGATTCCATGAAATGACTAAATCATTTTCACGAGAGAGAAGTCGCAGGCACTAGTTATAATGTGTGTATTTTAATTACTAGGGAAACCCCTCTCCCATATAGTAGGCACAAACTTAAATATGACGCTAGTCTTAAGTCTAATCTTTACATCGCTTCGTTAGCAACACTTAAATTAACTTGAACACAATTTCAGTAAATTTCGCTTACGTGCTTACCTAGGTACCAATTACATTTCCGACTAGAGTATTCGTCTACCATGGTCTCCTACATAAAATGATAAAAATAAACAAAGAGATATTATTACTAATTATAGACAAAATCGCATTGCCGGCGGATGTGTTCATCCAGTCTACAAGAAGCTTTACTGAGCTGGGCGCCTACCACCCATTTCCCGGTAGCTATATCGTGAAATTACAAACTCATTCCAGCTGCTGAAGTAGCACGGATATGACTCGGTTGTTTCCAGAGAACTCTTCGATCCTATTACTTGTTGTGTGTTTGTTTGTGAGGAAACTCAAACATAGATGGATGTTATAAAGCGGTTTCTGTCAGTTTCTGATAAATATTTGGAGAGCGTGCCTTTAATATTACCACTTAATATTTTATTATTCTTAAATACATATCAACAAAAATCATATTTAAAAAGCTGTTATACTTAATGATGTAATTTTAAATTGTATAATTTGATTACACAAAGTATCTGATACAAATTTTGATGATATTTTGTTACATTCACTCAACAACTAGAAGCACTCCGAACGAAATGCGAATGTAAGCGAATGTTATATAATATTTGAAAACAATATCAATGACGATGTCACTGAAGGTGGCAAAACTTTAAGTATACAATAATTGGCACTTAAGGGGGATTATTATAACCAGAACAATGAAAAAAAAGTTAATCTTCAACTTGTTAATGGTAGCTCGTGGGCTAAAGATATCTTAATTCAATTAAAATATCTTATTTACTACAATACTTCCTTCATCTAACACCCTAATCTCGTACATTAAAGCGGATTACTCCGAAAGTTTCAAGTTATTAAAATATCACATTTCAATAGATATAGTTACATATACATATATGCAGATCCTGTGAACCTCGTATAGATATTGCACATTGTTAATAGATTTGCATGAAAAAGTCGAAACTTATCGTATGGGTTCAGTTTATTGTTAAAAGAAAAGGCGTTTAAGTTAATTACTTCAAAATATTACTATAATGTAAACAAGAAGAAATTAATTTGTTGAGATATTAATAAACTTTTATACTATAATCTCGCTTGATATTAAATTATGTTGTAAATAAAGATGGTAACGCACGTAGGTGGGTCTTGAATCTAAATACGTACAAAAAGATTAGTGTCGACAGATTTTCAAAATGAGCTATAAAGCTATGTATTACTATGGTTTCATCACGATTTCTTTTACAATTCCTTCTACAAAAACTCAGGCTAATTGTAGGATATTGGAAAAAGTCTACACTATATACTTATGAAACAATTCTGAACGTGATTAATAAATTAAGCAGCGAAGGGAGCGATAAAGGAAAATTTAATAACTTTTACATATTTTTTTTAGTAATGACATCAAAAGGACTCAAGGCATCCAATTAAAAATAATTTCCTCATCAGAAAGTTACGTGAAATAATAATAACAAAAAACTTGGGCATAAATGAGGTACTAATTATGCTAACAATTAAATGATGAAACTGGCAAGTTTCGGGTTTTTTGCGTAGTCAGTTTTGCCACTTTTATTAAAATTCTACAATAGTTCAATTTAGAGGGCTTTAGAATTAAATAGTTTTATGAAGATAAAGAAATTATTCCTATGTTGATTATTCTTCATTCTCGACAGCCTTCTTTGTTCAGAGATTACCATGTTAATCTAAAATTAATAGAGTTAATGTATTTCTAAATTAACATATTATCTAGTTTTAACTGATCTATCAATTATTCTACACAAGTTTGATTTTGTCTAAACAGAATATTGTTATCGGTAGTTATTAAGTTAATATTGAGAAATTACAGTACACGTCTATGTAATACTTGACTATAAACATAAACAATATATAGCTCGTTACATTTCAAAATGAGCTAAATCCAATTCTAACCGTTCATATAACATGTTTAATTTTTGAAGTGAAAGCTTCTTCAGGCGTGTTGAGCGGTGTTTTTGGCAATACATCTTAATATATATATTTCTTGTGTGCGTGTGTATGTGACTGAACTCCTCTTAAACGACTGGACCGATTTTGATGAAATTTTTTGTGTGTGTTTGTGGAGATTCGAGAATGGTTTAGATTCACAATTGGACCCGGCAGGTGGCGCTGCGATCGACTTTTAGGATTTTTTTTGTTTTCAAGGCAGGACAACGTCCGCCCGGTCCGCTAGTAAATCTATAATTTCGCGTTATGACATGCTAGTACACGGCTTGCGTCAGACTATCGAAGCGCAGTATAGGGGCCTGTGTACATCTAATTATGATGTTTTGTTTTGAGATTCTGTAACCTACATATACTAATTAAAAATTGAATAAAAATCTATATCATTATTGTTCGGAATACCAATAGATGTGAAAACCAGACTATTATTAGATAATAATTTAAATTTACAAATGGTGAAACTGAAATAATGCGCACTATAATTATTTTAAAAATTCAAAACAAAACACAGTTATTGTATTGTATTGAGTTTTTGCAAATTTTGCAGTTCATAACGTTTTTAGATTGTTTTCTGATCTTCATATTTTATATGCTCAAAATTTGAAGATCTTGAAAAATAAAGTAAAGTATCAGGAACGGCTAAAATTGAATTTAGCTTATTTTTAAATGTAACGAATAATATATATCCATATGCTAGTACTTTCGAATTCTATCAGAAACTGTTTATAAAGCAAAATAAATAGGTACGTCTGCGATCTTTGCTTCACCTAAATAGAACAGCACAAAAAGCGTAAATTTTAAAGGGAATAATAAAATTGGAAAGGCATTCGCAGAGGCAGCGGTGCGGTAAACCCATTCAGCACTCAGACCGCTCGCCGAATAACGATATAAATGTCTTAATGTTTGAAATTTATTGTGTGCCACCACAATCACCGCAACGAACTCTATATTCGTACACGTAACGTGACATTACCTTGTGCGCCTTCTTTGATAACTTTAGGGGAAATATCATAAAGCAAACGTAATATAAAGCATTTTCTAACACATACAAATTTAGCCACTACCTGCCGATTGGATCGCTGTATTCCTTTTTCGTAGCGATAACTTGAAAGACATGTTGCAGACACTATGAAGTATTGACACAATAATCATCACATATCACAATAGCAAGTTTTCCTTTAACGCCTGTGAAATAGCAGTCATTAAAAATTGTTATACTAATTATTTCCATGCCTAGTTCCTACTACAGCACTGTTTCATTTTTCGCTAACCCCAGTTACTAGTTATGTTCATATTGTGTCTCAACATCAAGCGATATAATTGTGCAAGTACTAAGATTGAAAAATATAACACTTGAATAATGAAACATCACAGCTATTACTTGTATGGTTTATACGTATAATACATACAAGGCTTAATAAAATATTGAATAAGTATAACCATTTAACATTAACACGTTTACGGCTAACGATAAACTCTTAAAGTTTCCAGTAACACGTCGGTACGGTTCACGCACCATAATTTGTGGTTACTTTAAAGATGGGGCAAAAGTTGTGTGTTAAATCGTGCAAGACGCCCCCGTAAACCTATTTTTAAGACCCGTGTCAATACGAACCGAAGTTAGAGCATATAGAACGATACTGTACTATGCTATAGATAACATTCAGCAATTCGCAGTTCACAAATAGATTTTTGAACACTTCTTTAGGTGCGTTGAGCGGTATTTATGGCAGGAGGTAACTTTATAATTTCACGTAATGATATGCTACGTAACCATGACCGGCCGTATTGCGCTTGCTAGCGACGCGTAGTATAGGGGCCTGTGTACATATAATATTGATATTTTGCAGCTCAACATATGTTTGATTGATCCATAGACTTTATAAAAATGTATGTAATTATTGTTCGGAGTGACAATAGATATGAAAACCACAGTAATGTTAATAATTTTAAGAAATTAATTCTGGTATTTAAATATTGTCATTCACACTATAATTAATATGAAAATTCAAAAGAGAAGGCAAATATTCCATTGCTTTGAGTTTTCACTTCTGTCGGCAATCCTTATGGCTGCCTCGACTTTTTTTTTCTGAATGTGTTATATCCGTATTTACTTTTTTGAAATTATTTGATGCCTGTAAATTCGCTCTCATTACAATTCATGTTTTCTGAACAAATTATTCTTTCGTCATTATTATTCTTTTCTTCATTTTTCTTTCATATGAAACTGTTTAGTTGACTCACTTCATGGTGTGTTTCAACGTGGCAGCAAACTCCCTTGCAGGCTAAATAATCCCTCTCAATGATTTATCGTAATTCACCAAAAAAGTATAACTTCAAAATCGTGTCTATAACATAATTAATAAAGTTAAGATATTGATAAACAATGTTATCTGAAAGAAACATAGTCGTATCGCGCCAACCTGTGTGCTTAAGTCCTAAGAAATTGTGGCATAAATAAAGTCGAGCAAGAAGCAGGCATGGCCAGTAAGTAATGAGGGAAAACCCACGGTAAACATATAGTGTAACAACTGGGCGGGGTTCTAGTTAATTGATTGCTTGGGCGCGGCTCTGTTGCGACTTTTGTGTGAGTATTTTTAGAGGACATTGTAGTGAGTCCGTATCATTACGCTATAAACTTTTGTGGTGAACAGAAGAATATATAGGTTATATAATTTATATCCATTATTAGGGGTGATGAGTAAGTCCTTGCCTTACATATGTTCTTGGGGTGCCCGTTTGCGGGAATAAAGTTGTTTGTTAGGCCACAATTATTTTATTTAATGTGTTACAATGGTGTCGTTATTAGGGTGGGCCAAAAAAAACTTTTAATTGTTTTTTTTAGCTACCACGAAATTATCGTCCAAGATGACGAAAAAAAAAATTCTGGTAAAGTTTGAGCTCTTAATATTAATTTTCAGAGGTGTCACATCGTGATTTTCGACTTCCCATTTAAATTACACGGTATTTTTTTTTTTATTTCGAATTTTGATGTATCTCAACGAGTTATTCTGTGGTAAAAGTAAATACATAATTTTGTAGGAAATTGAACGGCCTACAAAAAAGGTCTGATATAATTTTTCGCTAAGTCAACTCGGTTAAAAGTTATTCGCAGTTAAAGTTCAACCTAAAATAATATATGATGACTTTCACAATCTTTTGTAGTTTTTTTACAAAAAAATGCCTTGAAGACATAAAACAACATATTGTTCGTGATTTTTATCATTTTTAAATAATAGCGTAAATTTGCAACAATTGAAGAGTTGAAATTGAAAAACTAAAACAATAAACTTCTCCGTACTCGAAGAAGAAAATTAAAAAGAAAACAAATTACACAAGATTTTGCACGGTAAACAAAGTTGATGATGAACGGCGCTTAAGGCAGTATTTACATTCATATATATATATATATATATATATAGATAGAGTACAAGTTAGACTAGCTTATAACAAAGATTTGGATGGAATCAATTTGCTCTATGTGGTTATATGATTCGTTAAAAAATTACGTCAAAATGCAATAAAATGCTGACATTTAATGTAAAATTTATATCGCTAAATCATGCTACTGCAAATGCTCTTCATTGTGTTGAAAAAAGATTGAATATATGTTTTTTTTTTCCATTAAATAGTTGTAAAAAGAAAATTTTCACCGATTTTTATTCAAATATCGAGTCACTAGACAATGGATAGTCACAATATTTTTCTAAGCGAGAAATATTTATTCAGCTGTGCCATTGGTAGAGATGGCAAGTTCGATACCCGCGCATAACAGACTATTATATGATGAGCATAATTGCTAGTTCTGTGTCTGAGTGTAAATTTTTTAAATGTATTTATGATATATCAGTTGTGCAGTTACTATACCTAAACCCAATGACTGCGTGTAAAATATTATAGGTATAATTTTTAAAACAAATTCCTTAACTTCATACTCTTATCATTTTCTCTATCTAGTACACACAGTCTAAACACGTTACTAAATATTTAATTCAAATTTGAAATAAAAAAAAAAGGAATAATTATCTTACAACAATTTTAGCTTGTCAATGCTTTTCTATGGATTATATATCATATTTATTTTATCAGTTACTTTTTCAAAGATTTTTATATATTCACCTAGTTAGTGAAAATAATTTTATACGGTCGATAAAATGATTGTGATGCTTCCGTTGTTGCAAGCGTTCATTCCCTCATTTGCTGCGGTAACCTCTTACAATCAAGTAGACAGCCATCATATTTGTATATCACATAAACATACTTTAAAAAAATCGAGGCATTTATAAAACTGCCGACAGAAGTGAAAATAAAAAACAATGGAATAGCGGTGTTCTTATTTGAATTTTTAAATCCATTATAGTCTGAAGTATTTAAATTTCATACTTTGTAAATTGAAATCATTAACATTAGTCTGGTTTTCACATCTATTGGCACTCGGGGCCATAAATATATACATTTTTATATAGTTTAATAATTCATACTAAAACTATTTTGGGCTGCACATTAAATGTACACAAGCTGCAATACTACGCGTCGCTACTCTGACACAAGCGCAACACGTCACGAGCATGTCGCTGACGCGAACCTATAAGTTTTTCTCCTGCCAAAAATCAAGGCGGCTATAGAAATTTCCACTAAAAAAAGTGTGAGACAGTAAATGTCGCAATAGAATCGATGTGTTATTGTGAATATCTTGTCAAAAATATAAACATCCGTAATTGACAAACAGGAGCCCACAAAACGTGAACCTCAGTAAAATAGTCAGTACACACATCTAATTTAATAGGATTCCGACAAAAACCGGCACGTGATGAACGTATTGTTTCGTTCGAGTTAAGTCCTTTCAGTGGCGAATAGCGAAATGCGAAAACGTTTTCGCCATTGTACGTGGCTAAATGCGATTTCGCATCGCATAAAAACTTTAAAGTCTATGACAAATAGTATGAAAGGAAGTTTTTGCATTCAAACACAAAAAAAAAAAAAATTACGTATGCGGATTTGCAACGAAGCTATGAATAAGCGACGGGAATAGAAATTATTTTGAAAATGTTGAACAATGAAGGGCTTTGACTCCGCTTTTGTACCTTACTTAAATGCATTTATTCCATATTTTGTCTTTCGGAATGCTAGTTATACAAGTTACGTGTGTTGTGTTAGTTGTGTGTGCTTTCGCCATATTCTGTTTCACGTAGTACGTAATCGAATTCTGTAAAGAGTTTTAGAGAAAATGGTGTCGTAACAGTTACCTATGTTATTTGATACGCATACTAAACCTCGATGTTCTACACAAAGATCAATAAATCGAGCTTCTAAAGTAAAATGACCTTTTACATCCAGAGAGGTACCATAAAAATAAATTTTAACATCCAACCTTACAACCATTTACCGTAGCGGCCTAGATAGACCTTTGGGCCAATTGCTCGTATCAGACCCCTTTATGGATGTACAAAGGGCGTCCAGCGTTCGGTACACAGCCTAATTGACTTTTGTTTTTATTGTGTCTTCTATACTATAATAAAACTGTAGCAAGGTCAAATCTGTACATTAAATATTTTTTTT